>CABFVZ010002719.1:89677-104061 GCA_902151445.1 Timema monikensis | reverse complement strand
GCAAGGTTATTCCAATCGGGAGGAGGGGGACATAAATTACTTCTCAAGGGGAGAAAGCCCCCCTCCTACCAGTTATGTTATTAGTGCTCGATTTAAATGTGTACGGTTTTTTTAAAATCGTTGGTCACATTTACAAAACAAACAATGTAGTCAAATCAATTCGTAGCCTAACACTGAAAATATTACGCCCATGATAAAATACTTAAATTTAAATTGAGCTTGGTTCACTACCCGACTTTCTTCACGTGCCAAATTTAATTTAATTACTAAAATAATAAGACTGTGAGACTCCCGAACACTTTTAAATGAATTACATGACTGTACCGAACTAATAACAGGCCTACCATTGTGACAAATGCCTGTAAATTCTTCCGGAGGAAACCTCAGCTTGTGGCCTGGACATCCACTATTCTTTAGTATGGATAGGGAATTTTTATTGCTTATCATTCATGTTTTATTTTATTTAATCTACTACAATTGTTTTTAAATTTGTTAATCTGGATCTTGGGCCAGGTACCCTTGGTACCAATAGTTCCCCCTTCGTAGAGGGTCTGCCTTTCACATCCCTTCCAACCAGCCATCTACCAAACTCTTGGAAGATAATTCTAGTTTATACTTTAATGATGGACTAACTCATTAATTCGGGTTTATGATCTTGTTTCCATTTTTTACTATATCTGAATGGAAGCAAGAATTAGAAACGACTTTAATATGTAGATACCCGCTACGGTGGCCGCGTGGTCTAACGCGCTACTCTCGTGTTGGACTAGACTGCCAGTAACGGGGAGATCGGGGTTCAATTCCGGTCGGTTGCACTGAGGGTGGTTTTCCCTAGATGGTTTTCCAATCTCCTTCAACACAAATGCGGGTGCACTTCATCTCAGTTAAACCTTCCTAATACCTGAACGATTAGTATAATTAGTAGGGCTTACATAGCCATATAGCCCGAACGGGTAGTAAGATGTAGTTCTAAAAAATAGATTTTTTTAAGTAATGTAGTTATAAAAAAAATACTATCTAAGTTAAATGTGCCTATAAAGTATATTTGATTACAAATTTCAACAGTACCGCTTATTAATTACTATTTGTTTTTACTATTCGCACGTGGTAGCACTAATTTTTTAAGATTAGATTGTAGGAGCACAAAAATTCTTCTGGAGAAAGGGTGATCAAATTTAAGGAAAACTATTGCCAAATGCAGCCGGTTGAAATCAAAGTCTAGCTTCTCTGATAGGAGCCAGTCGTTACAAACCACTCACTTGACCTTGTCATGACAATCTTAAAGTGGCAGTTAAGTGTAAAATGGTAAGGGAGTTGTGACCCCCAACCTTTGCCTACTTAAAGTGCAATAGATTGTAAAATGGTAAGGGGGCTGTGACCCCCAACATCTGTCTAGTCAGGGTACAATAGATTGTAAAATGGTAAGGGGGCTGTGACCCCCAACCTCTGCCTAGTCAAGATACAATAAATGGCCCTAATAAAAAAAAGTTGTGCTCTGCTAACAAGTGTGACGGAGTGAAGATAGAGAAGTAGTTTAAACATGTTCAGGTGAGAAATGCATTGTTTGAAAGCGGTGACGTGTGACCATCGGCGTTTGCTTTTATTGTTGAAAATAGCAGCTGCCCAACCAATAGGAAGTAGCCAAAACCAATGTCGGACATTACCCGAAAAGTTTTAAAAGTGCTAGGATTTTTTAATTTAAAAAAAAGTATTGTGTTAAAGTAAATTTTGATTCTAATTTCTCACTAAGCATATTTATCTTAGTTAACCTATTATCTTAGAATATAATTTACATTTTAAATCAAATTTTTTACGGATAAACTCCCCCAAATCCCCACAAGCGGCCAAGTTTTTATTTTCCTAGAGGAGTGAGGTGATGAGTGGGGATATTAATATAAAAGACAGGAGACATGAATTTGTGAAATTATATATTAACATTGAGGTTTCAATAAAATTTTAGTCTGCCACCAGTTTGGTTGATTTAGGTGTATACACTATGTATGTGTGTTTTTCTTGGGTCTATATAAAAAGATTTTTATAAGCGTTGCATGCCATTTTTATTGGGGCCTAGTTCTTGAAATAGTTTTTTTTTTAATCAGGAAAATAAAATACGCTGAAGTGACAGAAATAAATGTACCCGCAAATATAAGTTAGTAATAGGCCAAATATATTTAAAAAGTAAACAAAACCATTTTATTTTAAGAAAATATTGAGAGTTGAGACAATATTTAATCTCGGTAATATGTATTATATCAAAGACTGGGAAAATATTTGGCAACACGTCACTGTATAGACAGTATTAAGATTGTATTGAATCAATGTGCGTTGTTAGTTTTAAAAAATCCGTTTCAAATGAACTTTTAATCGAATCAAATGTGAGAATAAAGCTCATCTGATGAAGCGCATCCATAAATTTATATATTCAAGACAAATTATTGTATCCGGAATCATAATTCAGTTTAGGGTACAACCAACGTATGTTGGCCTAAAGTGAAGGCCAAATGACTTTAGGCCAGCTGATTTAGGGCACATTTAACATAATTTGTTTTTTACTCGAAATTTATTTTAGGGTGAATTACTTTTAGTTTCAATTTTTGGGCCAAACGGTTTTAGGCTAATTGATTTTTGATTAACTTAACCATATTAATTTTTTTTTATATAGAAATTCATTTTAGGCCAAATGACTTTTCGTTTAAATTTTGTGCAGTAAGATTTTAAGCCAACTGATTTTTGGTGAAATTAACACCATTAAATAAATTTACTCGAAATTCATTTTACGCCAAATGACTTTTGGATCTAATTTTTGGGTCGAATAATTATGGACCAAATGATTTTTGTGAACTTAACAACATCTTTTTTTACTAAAGATTTATTTTAGGCCAAATGACTTGGTTTCAATTTATGGTCCCAATAATGTATAACCTAATGCCACGTCCCCTCTATTAAGACAAGTTAACTGTGGCGTCGGAGTTTTGGGAGTGCCGAGTTTTAAGGCGATTGGCCCTTTTCATTTGGCGTGGAAATGCAGAGCCATGGGAACAAACGGTTACCTTCAAGAATGTTTATTGTTTTGCAGTTTTCTTTTCGGAAACGGTTTGTTCAAGACTAGAAGCATGTTGATTAAGTTGTATATACACCGACTAGAAAGCATGTTGATTAAGTTGTATACACACCTCCTATATAAATTTAACAATGATCAAATATCGATAAAATTGACATTTTTCAATAGGAAACTGCCAGCTTCATAACAAAAAATAAGAAAACGTAATCATTAATAAACATCGATACATTATCTTAGAAGGGGTGTTGGAAATATTAACATAAACATTTCACTCGTTTTCGAGAAAACTGATATTTTCAAAAGTATGATTTTTCCGGAAGACCTGTCCAGTAGCTAGCGCCATCTATGGTTTCCATGATCCATCTGTTCTCGTTGGCGCGGAAGGATACTTTGGTTGGTTGTGAAACCACGCCATGCCATGCCTTTCACCCTCCCGCCCACCATCCCACAAAATAGGTTTTAGACTTGCACTCGACAGGGCCAAGGGCCTTAACTGTGATATGATGGGTACAGGTTAATGTGACGCTTGTATTTTACCCCATATCCTAAAGTGAGGATGGATATGTGAGATGTGCACAGATCATTCGACGGAATTATGTAAACAGGAAGGAAAGGGAGTGATAGATAAATACTTCTACTTTTTTATCTTCGGTTGGCCGCCACCACTTCCACTGGAGACATATCCTTTGTGAAAGGCTTCAGAGAGCTAGAGATGGACATTTTACCCCAAGTGGCGTCTTGCGGCATAGTAAGTAGGTGAAAGGGTTGGGTTTTAGGAGGGGGAATCTAGAGCCTATTAAACCAGAAATAGTGTGTTAAGGGAAGAGAAGGAGGTGGCGGGTAATGGTTGGTAAAATTTGCCAAAGAAACTAAATTCAAACAAATATTGGCAACTAGAGATACATATTTGAGAAATTAAACTTCGGTTATCTCGATTGCGTTGTTACATTTAAATATCTATAATCTGCTTCGGTGGCTGCATGATCTAAAGCATCACTTTCGCAATATATTGGAATGTCGATGTGGGAAAGATCGAGGCTCGAATCCCAGTCGGGTGTACTGAGGGTATTTTTTCCTAAATGGTTTTCTATTCTACCTCCACGCAAATGCAGAAACATTTGATCTAAATTAAACCTTCTTCATTCCTAAACTATTATAGTAGGACATAATTAGTAAATATGTGCATTGCCCGGACGGGTAGTATAACGAGCTTTAAAAAAATATAGTGTCTCAAATATTAGTCTCCAAGCCGAATCTGCTGAAACTCTCAATATCTATTTCAAAAAATGTTTTGACTAAATGATTAAGACTAACTAATATATAATTAAAATACCACCTTAATTTTTTAAGCCCACCACACATTGTACACAGGGCAGGCGCAGCAGAGAAACACGTGAGGCAGAGTATATATCATCTGTGTTAAGTGTTTTTATGGTTTACCGCACAATGGACAGAGCACAGGCGTGCCTTTGGTTGTAGTAGGCGTACAATTTGCACGTGTCCTCTGCACCGGCACCACGCAGTTTTAAGCACTGCTAGTTTTTCTTCACTTTCAGCGTTGCGTTCTTGCCTTGTGTTTTCATTTTCAATCAGTTGATAAACTTCATCAAACTGAATTCTATTCAGTCGGCATGATTTCATAAAAACCCATGTCTGGAACATCCGATGATAACATTATCTCAACGCGGGTTTCTCTTTTTCCTATGTACACACATTTCCAATTCATCTTCTTTCTTTTTATTTACTAACAGAGTAGAGTTACACTAAGTTATTTAATTCCGAGTCTAACTCGTAATATAAATATAAAAGAAAGCTCCTATAATTCCCATGCCATTTCACTTGCGGCGTTGAAAACTGTCTGAGGGTTGGTTTCAATATGTGGTTCCTAGCTGGAACCACTTCTCGTGCTATGCCTGCCCTGCGTGCAATATGCATCGCGCTCAGCTCCGTATATCACCACAAAACTCGAGCATTCTTTTTTTCCCCGTAGTACGCTCAAACACATTCCTTCCCAGCTCGGCATCTGTTTAACCAAATCGTAATAATACCGCAGGTGCAACAGGAAGTCTTTGTCTAAAAGAGTAGCTTTGTGAATTCGCCATGCGGTAACAATGGGGCAAGCCATGTGCGTCAGGTGGCAATACGGTGTGAAAATACTCCACGAACCACTCGCTAATTTAATCACAGAAATGTCGTGACGCTATCTGCTATTTAGCGGAATCAAGGCAACTGTTTAGGGGTCACACATAAACCACGTCACGCAGCAAAGACGGGAGTAGTGGTGAGCTCTAATGTCTACATGGTGTTACATGGCTAGGATGGTGGGTACATCCCAATGTGATGTAACTTAAATTCTAATGGCGGGAAAATAATATTAGTTTTGTTTTCCTCGTTAGTAGGTAAACATACTTATAGACAACTTACGATTCTTAGTTGTATTATATCCGAGTCAAAAGTTACGTAGCACAGTTTGAAGAGGTCAGGAGTCATACAAAATGTCTACTTTGTGTTACATAAGGGAGAAAAGGAGTAAAAAAAAAGGTAATAAAAAGGAGTTACCAGGTTGTTGCCACTGGAGAGATTTAACCAATATTGTTTAGTTATTTGACTAATTAAACTAGAAGAGCTTGAATTTGATTTGGAATAAATTTATCATTAAATGTTACCGTTATGAGTTGTGTTGAGTTATTTTCCTCCTCATTGGGTCATTAAAACCGCTATTCTAAATAATGATTTGAATAGTGTAGAGAGCATATGGGATGAGTTATGTAAACAAGGGGGCGGTGGGTCGGAAAAGTTTGGGAACCAGTGATCTATACCTAGATTGTTTTACGAATGAACATATTTTTTGCGGTTAACAATGATAACATGTCACACTATGTTATTAGTGCTATTTTATAGTTAGGCCTAAAGATAATATTTATCAAAAATGACAGCTACATCACATGACTTGACGTATTAATTCGAGAGAAAAAATTAGTGACTTTTTTTTAGCAGTCAAATATGTAATAAAATTGGGGTATATTTTCATGTATTCATACGTCAAGTCATGTCATATCAAAACCTGTAAAAACAACTATAAAACAGTAATATGTTATAAATGTTGAACGTAAAGAAAAAAGTGTATATTTTCTATAAGACGCTTTCTTTGAAAATTGAACTCTGTTCGCAACTCTACCCCACTCTTAGTGAAACAATCGATTACTCAGGAAGTATTTCTGATTTCGCTTATCTGGCATGATTCATTGCACAACAACTTTGTCGACATCTGTTCGGTTATTTTTCAGTTAGTGTAGGAGCTAATGTTTCACGTTTCAACCCAGCTCGTTACCATAGTAGGAATTAGCCTACAGTAGCCCCATGACTTCTTTGGTGCTAACTGACAGCTCACAGCTGACTTCTGACAGTCAACATTTAGGTATATACCTACATTTTGACCGTCAGAAGAGACAGCTGCTAAACCAATGTTTTTGCAGATCACATGGTTAGGCGTAAGGCTACATAATTTGGTCAGGTAGCTTTACAAAACTGTCATTCAGTACCAAAGAAGCCATGGGGCTACTGTAGCTTTGGTTACAGATACGGCCGTCTCTGGATAGATCTTTCAACTAAATTAAACATAGTTGAAAAATAACCCTTGAACAAGAGATCTTGGATCTGGGATCTTTGGCTTGGCACGCCAATGGTCTACCACTGAGCTATTCAGGAATCGTCTTCACCATATTTTTCTAATATATATAATGTCCATCACAGCCGGGATGTCCGCACTTTAATAATTACACTAATGGGGTAGTAAGAAATGAGAATAATAATTTAGAGTAAGTGCATCCACATATGCGTGGAGGAAAGGGTGGAGCGCCAACAAAATAAAAAGTCCCTCATTATACCCATCCAGGATTATAACCCTGACCTCGTCAGCGTCAAACCAGACCAGGCGAGGCTAGCGCCTTAGCCTATGTGAACACAGACGCGGGTCTCCGAAGAAGGAAAAAAGTATTATAAACTAGTAGATCCAACGCGAGGAGGAAGGCAAGAGCATAGAATTGACGGGTTCTGGAGTCCCCTGGAATTTGATGGGTGTTCCCCTTAAGGGGTAGGTACACAAACTTTTAATGGCTAAACTGTAAAGATGTAGCAACATTTTCTAGCGGAACCCCCCCTAAATAAATTAGCTTTCTACGACCTTAAGCGGTGAGGGAGGGCGGGATAATTACTTGATCTAATGGGTTTTGTTAGGGATTAGGTGTAACTTATAAAGGGAATGCGCCCGCATTATTGTGGAGAGTGCATGGTGCGAGATGGTGTGTTGAGACGAACTCTGAACACATTCAGAGAACGCGCAAAACAGTTTTCATCAATTGAAACTAAATTATTCCGGTCGTCGTGTGTTTGATAAGTTACCTTCAGACAGGATACTTTTAAGTGGTAAATAACCGAGATACTCGGGCGGGTTGCCAGCGGAATACAAAAAAGGCGGCCTCTGTGCTAAGGTCTTAGTCAGGGCCGGCTTTATCGACGGTGTAGCCAGTGCATTTGCACGGGGCGACAAGTTTTGAAGGGCGACCAAAATGTAGGAAATTGAAAATTAATAAGTTATGAAAACAATTTATTAGAAAAAACTGTTTTTCCCTTCTTGTCAAAGAACCTCTCCAAATCACCTGTTATGTGTATTTTAAAACCATACAAGCAAAGAGGATACAAAGTTAATTGCCTACATCATCTTCTAGGTTTGACAACTGTTGGTTGGATACATTTACGGATTGATAAAATATCGATGGTATTTAAATAAAGATATATACATTCAACATATATACCTTAAAATGAATAAAAAATATTAATATGACTCTAAAGATCCTAAAAAATTCCTCTAAAAAGACGCAAGCCAAGGAAATATAACCCACAATTCCCAAATGAAAAAAAAAACTATGTACTTTATATTTCTACAGCCAAGTGATTATGAACAAAATTTATGAGAGCAGTGTACGAGTATGTGATAAATCAATAAAAATATGATGTGAGGAATGCCAGGCCTCCACAGTGGTTCGGATTCCACGTTAAACTGTAGGTCCTCCATTTCATCTCACAATCACCCTACCATTACACATTAGCGTAAGTGCGTATAACCCGAACGGGTAGTAAGATGCGGTGCTAATAATAATAATAATAATAATAATAATAATAATAATAATAATAATAATACATCATAAATATCCAGTCCTGGTGATAAGTGTGTTTATCTATTGTTTTGCTTATTTTACAGAACCAAGGTGCTCCATTGGTTATTAAACGATACATTTTATATTTTGGTTTTGATTATTATGTTTTTTAAACAAATTTTAACCTACAAATAGGTGTCCGATAAGAGACAAACTACCAGGTGCAAAGAATCACAAACAGAAATCGGAAAAAGA
Organism: Timema monikensis; assembly: GCA_902151445.1. NCBI lineage: Eukaryota > Metazoa > Arthropoda > Insecta > Phasmatodea > Timematidae > Timema > Timema monikensis. Next base: position 95,589 of record CABFVZ010002719.1, on the reverse strand, counting down.
CAAAAACAAAGCGGAGATTTGTACAAATAGCTAAAAACTATAAATGGTTAGCTTATTCTTTAATTAATTTATGAATTGTTATTAATGATACTAGTTAAAAATTAAAGGTCATTGGTCATAGATCTTGGAAGCGTACTTATATTTAACATAATGACTTTTAAAATGTTAAGTGTTAATTTGAGGATTAAGTGGGATAGAAAAATTCCTAGGGCGAGTCCTGGTCTTAGCTTTAATAAGAGTCTTGTTATGTATTGTAACTGGAGTTCTATTAATTTGAGTATAAATAGTTGAACATAGCTATTAGATGAATAGGCATATCTTGGCTGTGTTTAGAACTAATCCCAGCTATCGGTGGGATATAGTTCCTTCACGGAACAGACTTGATATTACAAAGACCGTGCATTCATAGCTACTACCTCTGTGACGCACAAGACAAACATACACCTTGTGTAAATGAACGAACGTTACAGGATGGTACGGATTGTAGATGTCAAACTCGCTTTGCTCGTTGGGGGCTCCGTCCCCAAATCCCCGGTGAGTTTTCTTTGCAAGTGGATATAAACTAATGTAATTCCAGAGCCGTTTTTTGATAGGTCTTATCGTTTAGCCACAAGATACCTCCAAAGAAAGGTTCACACCGACTTTAAAGTTGCTCCGTCATTTTGATTTTTTTTAGGGGGTTAAACATTAATTTTTTTTAACTTTTTGGAATTTTCCAGTCGGTTACAGGCTAGAAGCTAGAAGTTTGCAAAATTTCAAGTTTCTAGCTCGTCTGGAAGTAAGTAAACATTAATGTCAGTGAGTGAGTCAGTCATGTGGCTTTGTAGTAGAATAATAATTAGATACATTCTCACTTTGTGAATTCCGTCTACCCTGAAATATAGCACGCAGTCTTACCTTGATGGACTATCAGGTCCACTCAGAGGAATCAAGGGCCCCCTTTCACACAAAATAGTAACTAATACAATGTAACTTATCTAATTTTGTAACTTATCTAATTTTATTTCTCAAGTTGTGTAGGCCTACATTTTTTTTTAATGTTTCCTTAAGCCATCAAGCTATGAACATTATAAAAACGTTTCTCTTGATATAGGTTGGACCCAACGGGTCACTTTTCGGGAGGGGGTGGGGGATGTGACAAACGTCGCAAGGCCAGAAATTCGCCACTGTTAACCGGGAGCACAAAGGCCCATTGTCCCTTGATATATATGTGTGTGTGTATGTATATTGTTACGTCATTGAAGGAAAAGTGTTGCAGAATTCATAACATGTTGGTTCTGTATGCGTATTCATCCGCCTTTCAAATTATGTTTAGTTTCTTTGAAAAATGTAGTCACTATCGAATCTAATGAATGATTCGATGTTTTTAGTTTATTCTATTATTTCACAGTATGAAAGTGAGTGACGATCAGATTCGCTACTAACATTTCCCACATGTGTAATGTGTGCTCAAGGACGTTTGGATCAAATCTAGACAAGGTCATTTTGGCCAAGAACAGTTTTTCTGTCCCTTTTTTTTTTTTTTTTGCCATTGTTCAAGAGTCAATAAATTGCAAAAGATAATGTTTTGTTTAAAGAACTGTAACCTGTATCCTTTAGTGGCTTCGGAACCGGAGGGGCCAAGGGGGTTTAGGTTGTCCTCCTTTTGAAAAAATCCCCCCATGGAATTAATTTGACCCCCTTCTTGCTCCCTCTAGATTTAGGCCTATTTTATTCCGCTAAAATGTTATCTAATATGATAAGATTAATAAAAAAAAGCTCAAAATAACTTCTATAGGCAACTAATTTTTAAACAATTTCCTGAAAAGGATTACTCCGAATAGCTTCCAGAGGCATCTAGTTTTCAAACATTTGCTTGGAAGGGATTAATCTAAATAATTTCTAGAGTCATTTAATTTTCAAAAACTATATTTGGGAGGAAGACTCCAAATAGCTTCAAGGAGTAGCAAATTTTCAAACAACTCTCAGAGGAAAGGACCTTTAGAAAGCGGGGCGGGGGACTGGGACAAAAGTTCGCCCCTCCCCTACACAAATTATATTCTGCAACCTCTGATATTATGGGGTTTAATTTCTTAGACGCCCACCCCACTTACCTCCCTCATCCCACATACGACAGTGATTCTATGACAAAGTCTGTAGGTAATAGTTATCAAAACCTAACTAGATGCAACTGTAGCACTGCTTTGACCTTGCGGGTGTGAAGCTGTGAACAGAACCAAGACGTTTGACCACTCCATTGAGCCGCTCACCAAGCGGAGAAGGTCAATGTCTACACAGCCTTTGCTGTTAGACAGGTACAATGGTCCACTCAAGAGGGCGAGCGGAAACAAACATTGTTGCCATATTTACTTTCAAGAAGGCAGAGAGTGCAGCTGCAGATAGTTCTGTGATCTCAATCAACTATGAGTGACCAGCTTTCAATTTTGGAAAGTCTGTATGTTTATGAATCGCGTCTCACTACTCTTTCGTAAAATAATGGGCTAGGGATGGAGACATTAAAATAAAGAGGAAATGTACCCGCATGAGCGTAATGAGGAAGAATGAGAAGCCATTTAGTAAAACCACCCTCAGTAAAACCGACCGGGGTTTGAGCTCTAATCTACCTGTCATGTTTTACTGTTAATTTCTAGTTAGTTTAGTAAAAAGTAGATCGGTATCATCATCATCATCATCATCAACTGTTTCCAGCTTGAGGCCGAGTCAGTCGTAAAGTGCCTTAAAACCTTTATCATATTTTATGAAAGAAATATGTTTCTTTTAGTACGCCTAGTGACAATATTTTTTATAAAATAAATTACAGTTTAATAACGCCGGAATGTTTTTACAACACAGATGCTGAGCATCAGGAAGACATCAGCACAGACAGGGCACAACGATTGTTTGGACAATGTGTGGAGGGCCGACTTGATTTACGTGATCCAGGAGTTACATCTCCTGGCGCCAGGAAATGTGGATGCCGGAAGTAGTCCCAAGAGGCATGACGGGAGGAATTGCTTTGGTCGACCCCACAAGGCCGCACTGAACATACAGGAAACACGTGACCACGACCAACCGCAATACTCCAAGTCCACTGTTGACATGACGGGACTATACCGGAGAGGGATATCAGCGGTCAAACCTTTGTGCGGAAGTTAGTAAAAATGATATGTAAGGCCCGGATGTGTATTTAAATGAACGAGTGTAGAGAGGTCCTGATATAACTTGACAATTTGATATTTCATCTGTCAGTCCTTTTGTTCCACAATAATTGTCAAATGTGTGGACCAATTTTATCTCAATTTTGCAAGGACATTCTTTGAACCTATGCCGAACTACCGTATGTATGTACTTAGTTTTGCAATCTATATTTAAATATATCTATATATCTTATTAAAAAAAAGTACCGTGACAAGTGGTACCCATCTCTGAACTGGACAGGAAACACAAAAACAAACAACCAAACATACATGTGTCCCATTTGATCTTGTTTCCGAGCTATAGTCATGCATGTAATCCAGTAACGCGGAACTGTTTAACATTATAGGAAGTGCTCAAAATGGCCATTATAGGCCTGAATGCAAGTATGCAGTCGTTTCGTAGAATGCCGCAGTGCCACACCCTTTCAAAAATGCATTGCATTACAATAAAGGCCAAAGATGGCCATTTTGAGCAGTTCCTATAGTACTAAGCATCTTCACATTACCGTAATACAAACATTGATATAACTTGGAAACAAAGTCAAATGGGACACGTCTTAAATAAAGGTGTATTTCTAGATGTCACCCTCTGCCTTCTGTTATTCTAGGTTTATATATTATTATAGATCCATATGGATGGTCACGCGGAGTAAATGTCAAGCTCATCTAGTTTTATCTGTCGGTGACGTGAAGGCAGGGATCCAAATTTCACCCGGGTGTACTTGGAGTGTTTTTGGTTCTATTGTTTTCCACTTTCCGCACACGCAAATGCGGATATTTTCCCTCTAAATTAAAACTTATTCGTGCCTAGTCAATTAATGTGATTAAATGTTCATGGCCCTGACGGGTAGTAAGACGCACGAACAAATAGGTACCTACGGTTTGTTGATAATAGCACGCTGGTATTATTAAAACGTAGCCTACATAATTTTTTTTAAATAGTTTGAAGAGATTTCTGATGATAGAGAGACTCTTGCTTGAAAACCTAGAACAGACGCAGAGCATCATAAACCGAGAAACTTGTGACATTAATAGAAAACTCGATGGCAAGCTTCAGTGACAAAAACATAATAATTAAAAATACACAAAGAATGGAGTTGACGCACGAGAACATTGCCTTATACGACTTCGTTTCGACCGTTGATAAATTTGCATCGTGCATGTATGTGCCTATCTATCCTGTGAAAAATTTAATTTATCAATATGTATATTCACCTAGTATAAAGATGAGGTAGGAGTTCGAATCCCGGTTGGGTCTATTGAGGGTGATTTTTCCTAAATGTTCTTCCAATCTCCTTCCAAGCAAATTCGAGTAGATTACCGCTAAAAATCCTTATTTCTTCATCCCTACCTGAAGGAACTTTTTTTGGCGTAGTTGGCTAACGCGCTTGTAGTGTTGAGCTTGACTGCTGAGGACGGGGAGATCGAGGTTCGAATCTCAGTCGGGTGAACAGGGGTTGGTTTTTCCTAAGTGGTTTTCCACTCTCCCTCCACGCAAATGCGGGTTCATTTCCTCCCATTCAACCTTCCCAATCCCTAAATCCATTAACGTAATTAGTACTTAAAGCGTATAAACCGAATGGGTAGTAAGACGGGGGGCTAAATATAAAAATATATATCATTATTTTAACGGGGTTGGTAGGTATAAGGTAGCATTTTATAGTTGATCTACCCACATTTACAAAGAAGGAAAATGGAAAATCATTTAAAAAAACCACCCATATTACAACCGATCGGGATTCAAAACCTCGATTTCACTTTCTTCGACAGTCCAGGCTATTGCGATAGTGATGCCTTGGACCATTTGACCACCGAGGCTGGTATTGTGTACAACTGATTGACTTTATCACCATTCAAGCTGAGTTGGCTGGACGCAACTCGATCGATCCGATCAAGTCATGTGATCCGCAGCTGCCTCTTTCGATAGATATTAACAATATTTATAAAATAACATTAATAAAACAGTATCTGACACCTTAGTTCAGTCAGTAGCGTGTCTGTCTACTGAGCTAAAGGTCCCGAGTTAGATTCCCGGGATGGCCAAGAATCTATCATTGATGAGAATATGGGTTTACCCTTTCACAGTGATAAATTAACGGTCGGGGACTGGATGTTGTGTCTATCCTAGTCTGAAGTTAAATTATAAGAAATATGAAGCTATGATAGGCTTATTATTATTACTAGCATCGCGTCTTACTACCCGTTCGGGTTATACGCACTTACGCTAATGTGTAATGGTAGGGTGATTGTGAGATGTTGATTGTGAGATGAAATGGAGGAACTACAGTTTAACGTGGGATCCGAACCACGGTGGAGGCCTGGCATTCCCCACATTCACAAGTTGTTATTAATATACGTCTTGTCAGTGGTGAAGGAAGGGTTTGGGAATCAGGTAACTCTGTGCCGGGACCGAGGATTGAACCCCGGACCCCTAGCACAGAAGTCCGACACCTTACCCATAGACCACCAGGTTACCAAGACAGGCGTAGCTTGAATAAAAAACTGACCCAGACCACAGTCTGGAAACAGTAATGGATGTAAAGTAACTAATATACTTAGCACCGCGTCTTACTACCCGTTCGGGTTATACGCTTTAAGTACTAATTACGCTAATGGATTAGGAATTGGGAAGGTTGAATTAGAGGAAGTGAACACGCATTTGCGTGGAGGGAGAGTGGAAAACCATTTAGGAAAAACCACCCCCAGTTCACCCGACCGAGATTCGAACCTCGATCT
>CABFVZ010002719.1:76126-89517 GCA_902151445.1 Timema monikensis | reverse complement strand
CCCCCCCCCCCCAGTTCACCCGACCGAGATTCGAACCTCGTTCTCCCCGTCCTCAGCAGTCGAGCTCAACACGACAAGCGCGTTAGCCAACTACGCCACTGAGGCGAGTTAAAGTAACTAATAAAACAGTAGAATGTTATAAATGTTGACCACAAAAATATATGGTTGTATTTGTTAAACAATGATTTAAATTCGTATTAGCTTACCTAGAGAAAAAACATTTAACTTGTCCTGACTTTTCAACACAAAATAATTTTTCCCTTAATTTCCAGTAGGTAACATTAAAATCGGTAGTATTATGGTTTAAGGGCGGTGTTATACTTATGCGTTTTTACCGGTCCGGCGAATCCGGCCCCATTTGACGGGATTGCCTTAATGAGTCGCATTTGTCCCGGTGGAAAAGATAGTGCATCCCGCCTATAGCAGTCGAAAAGAGCAGTGAGAAGTAATGATTTATAAGTTGAAAACTATTTGTCCTTTTGAAGTCGAAGGATTATCGAAATACTCAGTAGCACGTAAATATTGGGTTCATCCTTTCTAAATTAAACAGGAGTGAAGCAAAAGCTTTAATAAATATTGGTCCCGGCACAGATTTATCTGATTACCAAACCCTTCCTTCACCTCTGACAAGACATCTTGTGAAGGTGTGGAATGCCAGGCCGCCACCGCGGTTCGGATTCCACGTTAAACTGTAGGTCCTCCATTTCATCTCACAATCACCCTATCCATTACACATTAGCGTAAGTGCGTATAACCCGAACGGGTAGTAAGACGCGCTGCTAATAATAATAATAATAATAATAATAATAATAAATATTACATTATTATTCTAAAACGTAAAAGAAATGTTTTTGATTACCACAACATGTCGACAAATTCATTTGATGAATTGCTCAACATATTGTACCCCCACATAATCATACAACATTTAGGAACGCAATATGTTCAGAGGAAAGATGAATCATTAGACCTATATTAAGGTACGTACAATATTTAACAAGTTTTAAGACTGTTTTTGTGCAATATTTTACAACTTGTTATAAAATCTAGTGAAAAATGTGATAATACAATGCTGTTTTACAACAAGTTATCTGGTATAAGTTTGCCATCCAGTATCGATAAAGATCAAAGAGAAATGTGTGACTTTTGTTTTCTAATATGTTGAACCTGTTACAGGAATGTTTTCATTATGTAACAAGTTGGATAAACTGTTCTCCACACCTGTAGCTGACGCTAACCTCTCAAGGAGTAGTAAAGAAGTTACATTATTATTATTATTATTATTATTATTATTAGCACCGCGTCTTACTACCCGTTCGGGTTATACGCACTTACGCTAATGTGTAATTATTCACAAGATGTCTTGTCAGAGGTGAAGGAGGGGTTTGGTAATCAGATAAATCTGTGCCGGGACCGAGGATTGAACCCCGGACCCCTACACAGAAGTCCGACACCTTACCCCTAGACCACCAGGTTACCTTAAGAAGTTACAGCAAGTCTTTCTTTCCCTAGAATAGCACCCATGAAAGAGGTGTTTTTTCTCTATTCGATTATCAATCAAATAAATTAGGTTCTTTAAGTTTTGATTTGTACTCCGAACAAAGTTCCCAGAACTGACGTTAGTTCTGAATTCCCCAGCCACCATGTCATAGTCATCACGTTGAAGATCAGTCAAAAGGTCACTCGTAAAGTATTTAGCTCTCGCGAGTAGAGATGGTCGAACTCAAAGCCATCGTTTTTCTTTTTTTCTTTATGCACAACACAACCCAAACCACGGCCGTAAGGCGAACATCCTCCTCAGACGCCATGATGCAGACTATATAAAACATGTTATTGTTTGTTAGACACTTTTGAGTTGTTTTTTTTTTGTCAATGTTACAACACCCAAATGTAACAGGTTACAAAATAACATTGTTTTACAACATTTGTTGTTACAAAGTGTAAACCAGGGGTCCCCAACCCTATGCCCGCGGGCGCCATGGCACCCACCGAGCCTTTTGTGTTTGCCCACCACTCTCTTTTCAATCTCTCCCTCTCATTCCTCTTTATTTGCCGGCTCATTTACAAAGTGTACTTTATTACTCGGAACTATCATTCTACTCACTAATACCATGCTAAATACTCCTATTTCCCTTGTAAATATCTTCACATATGTCTACCCAGTTTTGTTGCCTGAATAAACAGAAAATATATTTTTTTTAATGTACCTAAGCACCAAAATGGTGCTGAGTAGTTAAATAGTTCCTTGTGTCTTGTTAAAACCACAAATATTTATTATAATAATAATTATTATTATTTAGCACAACGTCTTACTACCCTTTCGGGTTATACGCTTTAAGTACTAATTACGCTAATGGATTAGGAATTGGGAAGGTTGAATTAGAGGAAGCGAGCCCGCATTTGCGTGGAGGGAGAGTGGAAAACTATTTAGGAACCTCCCCCCAGTTCACCCGACCTAGATTCGAACCTCTATCTTCCCGTTCTCAGCAGTCGAGCAGCTCAACACGACTAGGAAAACCGCAAATAAAGCAGTATTTTTTAACTATATTTTTTCTCAACTTGGAGGTGGTTGAAACCCCTCCTCCCTCCTACTCGCCTACGGCCTTGAGTATAACCCACAACCACAAGTAACGTCACAATCGCTGTTGGAAACTTAACATGGCAGTTGACCGGTCGTGTGTATAGCGTTGAGGCTGACTGACCTCTGAGCCAGGCGGGAGTTAGTAAATTTTCTTTGGAAAAGTGATTGGTACCCGGCGCACTACTGTTAGTTTTGAATGTTCTCCAAGTTCCAAAAAGGTTGGGGACCTCTGGTGTAAACAAACTGATCTTTAGACACCTTCTCCCAAAGTCCTGGTTTTGAATAGATTTATCGATATCGAACATTATGAACGAAGCAAGGAAACGGACTGACACAATCGTAAAGTGTGACCACCTGAATTTTGCCTGAATGTGTCATTGCATCAATCCGGTTGTCCGGTTATCCCGCCACGACGCAGCACGATGAAGCTTCCATTGAGTGCGGCAACACCGCTGTTAGAGTGACAGCTCTCATTTAAAACATTATGTTTCTACAATCCGGTTCAATCGGACCGGTAAAAACGCATTGTATAACATCGTTCTGAGGACAAGCATTTTTCAATTGGTGTGCGGTGGCTCACTAGTGTACCGCGGGAGTTTGGAATAAGAGCAAAAATGACGTGATTAAAAATATATTGGCAATAAACATACCGATTATGTTAAATCCATGATGAACATATTTTTTTAAATAAAATAACACAATGATAAGAATTTTAGTTATTTAACTTTTGACCACAATCTTAATTCTCGTTTTTTAAAGATATAATTTCTCCTTAAAAAAAAACTTATGGTGTGTCTTGACCATTTTACTGCCCTGTTCAATGTGCCTTGAGTTGTTAGAGGTTAAAGATCGCTGGTTTTAAGGGGTCACCCACTTAATAAACAGGAGTGACGAGGATATCGGGGTTAGGATTCCGGTCGGATGTGCTTAGGATGGAATTTTCCTAATTGGTTTTCCATTCTTCCTCCACAAAATTTAAAGGCGCATTTCTTTCAAATTCTACTAAGACAATTTAATAAATAGTTTAGAAAATATTTGATCGACTCAACTATTTCACAGGGTATCCCGAGACGGAATAAAAAAATATATAGGCCTACAGCAACCCTGTCTTGAACATCTCGTTTTATTTCGTAGCAAACTCAAATCTTGCAAATGGGATATTTCTTTATTGGCTTCACCCAACACAGATTCTAAATCTTTTAGTAAATTGACATTAATCAAACTCCCACACATGGCTTTATTTAACCCTCAATTATTAACTACGTGTTGAAACAATAGCTACACAGAATTGCCAACTTAAAAAATGCCAAAATACTAAAACATCTATTATATTTAATCAAAATAATTAGATAAAAATTATCTTTTATGTGTTTATAGTTAAATAAAGTAATCAACAAAGCTTAACTTTTACCCTTCTAAGCCCATTAAAATTAAATTTTGAATGTATTAATACATTTAGAGACTATTTATTTCAATGCAAGTTGTTTGTGTGTATCTTTTAGTAAGAAGGCCAAAAAGCTGTGAATCTGATAAAAAGTTATAAATTGATAAATTTAATATTTTATTTGTTTATAACAACAAAAATACCAAGATTAACCTAACCTAAGACCACTTCTATGGTCTAGTGGTCAAGGTTTCTGGCTACAGATCCAGAGGTCCGGGTTCGATCCCCGGTGCTTCTAGATTTTACTGTGATGAAGTGGATCTGGAACGAAGTCCAATTCATCCTCGTGAGAACAAATGAGGAACTATTTGATTGGAAGTGACGGCTACGGTCTAGAAAACCGTGATTAAGGGTCGTAGGGTTCATTGTGCTGACCACATGACACCCTCTATCCTCAAAAAGTCGGAACTATCATCGGCCACTCGGTCGGTGTAACTCGATTGCGGGCTTATATCATGTTGTGTGTATATGTATATATATATATATATATATATTTATATGCATAGTTGTCATATGTGTATTCAAAGAGTTATTTTAATTAATTATTTAAAAAACGAAACAAAATATTTTAATATCTGACTTTTATTTCTTGTGTTTAATATAATTATTAAAATAATCGTCGGATATGTTTTATGATAAAAAAAAAATCTCAGAAGGAAGCGTAAACGTTCTTAACCCGGCAGACGCGTTCAACAGGTGTCGCCTGACATCACCTACCTTGGCTTGGAACGGAATCCCGTGTTGGAATGCTTCGTCCGGATGGAGAGGTATCCTGGTGTCATAGTCGTCGTTCTGCACCAGGTTATATTGCTTCTTCGACGGCATGGCTGCTCTCAACTTCACACGAGATCAAACACCGCACACACACACACACTTCAGGATACACACTCCGCGTGTATATCGTTCATTCGCACAGACTTGCGTCGAGATATCCGTCACCCATGACTCGACGTACCTACGACACACCAGTAGGTCGGATACACTCTACTTGATTTGTGACCTCACGACGTGAAGGCGTCATCGCTATATGACTCGTACGACGGTAACTTCGTAGAACTCCCTCCTAGATGACGTGTCATAAGGAATGAGATAGCCAACAAAGAGATCGAAAATGCACGATTTCAACAATAAATAAAAGTACCGGCTTGTTTTCCACTTGCACTCTCGCTTGGGTAAATCTGGCAACGCTGCCTCTTCTCACCCCTCCTATCCTTTCCCTTTTTTTATTTTTTTATTCTTCTCAGAGCTTCGTCAGTCCGACATAAACCGAAATAGCCGCGCCGTTGTTGCTTTGCTGTCTCCCTCTTTTCTTTCGTAGTCCTTTACAAAGATAATATAACCAACATATCAGCAGCTCACAAAACACACCGAATAATAAAAAATAAAAAATCACAATTTTACCTATGTATCGGGTGAGGGGGAGGGGGGATACCTGTTACCTCAGCTAAAGAAACAACCTCTTGCGTGAGGTTGAAGGCCAAGCAGAGATGGGATCTTTCGAATATGGAGATGCTGAGATGGGCGACAAATTGCGTGGAACAAACTTATAACACAATACTAGCACAACAATGTAATATGTGAGTTTCGTGCTTATTCTACCGTTGATGTCTATTTTTAAATAGTTCTTCTGTATAAAATCACTCCTATTTAGATAGCACATTGTTAGGAAATTAACAATGTATTTATTAGCTATGAATTGAATGGTTGCTATACAACTAGTGTTAAACTAGTATTATTACAGGAAATAATTGAAAGTTTCAATAACCAATTTGAATTTCGAAGGTTCCTTATCAAACAACAATTAACACTGAGCATCACATGTTCATTGATAAACTCTTTAAATTACACTACATTTAAAAGCTCACTTAGTTATTGTAACACACTAGAATATATAATGCCTTCCTCAGTACATACTTCGCGAATTAATAAAAGTGCTAAATAGTTTCCCGAAAGGAGGGTTTGACTCGCGACCCTCCCGGACCAACGCGCCGCAAGTACCGGTCTAAGCAGCGAGGTTAGTCAAACTCTGCCAACTCCCGCCTCTAAAAGTCACGTGGGCTGTGAAGCGCGGGGGCAAGTCGAGACGCCTGACATCTAGGGAAGATTGCTCACACTACCTAGATACGGACTCGCTGCTTCACTGGTAAAAAAAATTAATGAGTTTTATTTAACAGAGTAAGTATCGATATTTTAATTGAACGGGGAGCCAGGCCAACCTCAAACTATTAAAAACTAGAATTAAAAGTAATCATTTGAAAAATTAAATGACTTTAATTTTTAAAGTTGAATGCTCTCAAAATATATATTTTTGAAACACATAAAACCAAAATGGTTTCGTAAATATATTCAAATATACGTATTATTACCATTTGAAACACTAATCAAGTTTGTTCTGTTTTTGAATGTGTGATAGTTGTAATTACCGTGTAAGCTTACATTATTTACCACTCTTAATAATCTCTTGAATTCTCGTTTCGTCGTAATCTAGCCATCGAGACTTGACTGTATTAAGTATACATTTAAATAGTAGCTTCGACCTCCAAAAATAATATTTTAAAACTTTTTTTAAACTTTGGTGATTATAATTATTATTGCACTATAGTTTTATAGAGCTTATTTATATGAAAAAAAAAGCTAATAATTTAAAATTAACACAAATGAGGGAACAATGGAAGATTTGTGTGGTAATAGTTACACTCTAATCTTCTTAGGAATGGATATATCCGAAGGCTAGAAAAATTTACTAGATCTACTTTCACATATTTATATTTACAGCCATGTGAATATCAGCTGTCCCGTCAGGTAGATATTATCAATCACTACAAAATAATATCAATATTATAGTAAAATATAATCAATGCTGACCGTAAAAAATATGTTTGTATGATCTAAAAGTTGTCCCATATGTCCATTCGTAAGAAACTCAAGGTATAGGTAACCCGAGCCGGTGGTTACGCAGTCTAAGTGTCAAGCTCATTTAAATGTTGTAAACTGGTTATGGTAAGGATGGGGCTGGAATTCAATTTGGGTGTAATGAGAGTTCCTTACTAAAGTGTTTTAATTTTCCCTCCTCAAAAATGCAGACATGTTTACTCTACACTCTACCTTAATCATCCCTACTCAATTAGTGTGATTAAATTCCCAGACACCTACTTCGGTGGCCGCGTGGTCTAACGCGATACTCTAGCAATAGATTAGACTGCCAATGACAGGGAGATCGAGGCTCAAATCTTGGTCGGATGTATTGAGGGTGGTTTTTCCAACATGTTTTTCCACTTTCCCTCCACGCAAATGCGGGTACACTTCCTTTAAATATAACCTTATTAATCCCTTAAGATATTAGCGTAATCGTACATAAGCGTATAACCGGAACGGGTAGTAAGACGCAATGTTAAAATAATACCCTGAAGGGTAGTAAATAAAACGTGGTGGGAAAGAAATATTCAGATGAAAGCTTTTTATTTTCTTGAGGTATTTAACGTGCACTGTGCACTTTTTTTTAACCGACTGATTATACGACTTATAAAACTAAATTAAATCTAAAACAGACACAACAACCACTCCCCTCCCCCAGACATCAATGTCTCACTGTTGAAGGGTAGCCCTTAATTTCAGCTATGTCGGTAATTAAACCTAGGACCTTTTATTTAGTATGCATACTCGCTACTGACAGAGAAAAGGTGACAGACTAGGTGGAGGCTGAACGGGACGGATACAATTTCAGAAAATAATATGTGATTTAAAAAAAAATACAGTAATGATATTTAACTGTAAGCTTACCCATTTAAATGGTCATATGTTATAAGGCGTCACTATAGTGTTAGACTTGCCTGCTGATGATTAGGAGATAGGAGTTTTAAGCCCATTTGGGTCTTTTAAGGGTGTTTTTTCCTAAATGGTTTCCTACTCTTTCTACAAGCAAATGAGGGTATGTTAACTTCAACGCGCTTTCTTCCTCATTCCTATCACACTAGAGTATGGGTAATATGGGATACCATTTACTTTTTCAATAATATCAAAGCGTATTTTCACATTTTGTCATTGAGTTTTATATTAAATTTATAATTAATATGTTTTTAACTATCTTTATTGTTTAAAGCAAAATTAATAACTTTTAATGTCCTGCAGGAGCACTTAAAAGAGATATGGAACAAATGAGGGCAATATGGAATACTACACATTTTATATATAAAATTAATTATATTTACTAAAACTAACAAATGTTTCATAAGAAAGTGTAAAAAAAACCACGCAAAAATTATGTGTAAAACAATAAAATAGTAACAGTAACTAATCATTGAAATACTACATTATAGTAAAAAATAACTAACTAATTAAAAAAATCAGTATTACTAATGAATTATTAAAATATAATGGACTAAAATATTCTATCAGGTTACATTGTTCTCTTAATAGATTTCTTAGGTGTTAGGAAAAATGTTTAAGCTTACGTTGACAAAATTAATCACTTGCCAAATACTTGAAAAATGTTCGGGCATTATGGAATAGTAGTATTCCTTATTGCCCGACTCGCAATTTTGGAAAAAATATTTTTTGTTAGGCTATTATAAAATTAGAGTAAAATAATATTTTAACTCAAAGATAAGAATGAGTGAGTCTTAACCTAATGATATGATTAGAATCAATAAGAAAATTAGAGTAAAGAAATATAGCATGATAAACACTAGCCCGAAAAAAGTTTTTGTGACACCCAAAACAGACAATTGTCTCTCACAAAACAATCAGTTGATCTGTCGAAGTGAGGCCGTCACCAGCTCTTCTAAATTGTTTTCTGTAATAGTTGAAATAGTTAACGATATATTTTGACACTCAACATATGAGAAACAATGGTATTTCGTATTGCCCGACTATTTCATAAAACCATAATCTTCTCTATATATGTATTCAACCCTGAACATATAGTAATACACGATTATAAAAATATAGGTAGCTAGTATGGCGTATGGCTTCAATTTGACCTTTGGCTCCAAGTTATGTGACGTAATCATTGCGTGTTATATCGCAACACTCCCCCCCTGGGTATTTCCCTGGTGACTCATACTTAGTGCCAGTATATTTCCGCCTCGTCTGAATTTCCCTTCTGGTTATTTCCATGACGACATGGGGTTAACGACCTGTTGTCCTCCTTCAATTTCACAAATGTTTATTTCGGGTCTTCTATGTGGTAATGGGTTGCACCTGCCTCGCCCCTACGCCTCTGGCTTGTGGGAAGGCATGTGGAAAGGCACATCCGCTACCTGGAGGTGGCAAAGCTCCTGCTGGTTGAATGGGGGCTGCGAATGTTGGGGCTAGGACAGAGTCTTTCCCGTGGCTTGGAAGCGGGTGGAGGGAAGCGACATCGTCGGTATCACCGGATTGTGAGATGATGCCTACACTTCCCGGAGGCGGCAAACCTCCCACCAGCTGAATGGGTGCTGCGAAATTTGGGGTCTGGACCACGTCTTCCCCCCGGCTTGGGTAGGCATCTCCGTTATTCATTTGAGCTAAAACACAAGAGTTTTAATTAAAACACAAGCCAAACTAGCTACAAAGTAAGCATTTGAAACAATATTCTTCCAATAAAAGTCAATAAAAAAACATTCTTTGCACTTTTTAAACCAAACAAATTATCATATAAGTTAGCAAAATAATTCCTGTAAACATAATGACCATTTTATTTATAGTTTGTCCTCGGAACGAACAGTTTGAATATCAAATATTAAAACGGATCCCTCAGTTGCTCTAACTACCCAATTTAAAAGACAATTGTTTATTTCACACAATGTTTGGGATATTATGTTTATTTTAAGGTTTGTTCTATTTTAAAATTGTTTTCACCTATTAGTATAATATTATCGAGGTTTATTAAGCAATCTGCTCATTATATGCTCTTTCAACTCATACATTTTTTTAAACGTAAAATAATAATAATCTCACTTATGTATGCATCAATCGCATCCAGAGCCGAAAAAATGTCCTTTATAGGCTCGTGTGGCACTAGGGGTGATAGTGGTGGAGGAGATACCACCGCAGACACCTGATATTGAGGAGAGATCATATAGTGGTCCCATGCTTCTGAAACAAACATAACTTTGTATTAGAATTTTTAACGTAAGTGATAGCCATGAATAATCACACAGAAGCTACCTATTAATCTGAATAGTCATTTTCACAATAATAGCTATCCTGCCGAGACTAGAACCCGGGACACCTATATCAAGAGGTAGGTATTCTACCAACTGAGCCAAGGTGTCATACAATAATGTTTCGACAAGGAAATAACCTTAAATCAATATAATACTTACATTTATAAAACAAAAAACTGATAATCCGCAATTTTATTCATGAAAAATCCACCAATTTAGCACGTTATTCATATTTCGAAACAATTTTGCATGGTGCTATTTTTTTGTTTGGTTTATAAAAGCTAATTATTATTTCTTACAAATCTGGTCTTTCATTAGTCACCAATTACCAACCGTTTGCGGTCTCTTCCATGTAGACACCGAGGGCCATCAGATCCGCGGATGTCTGAGGATCTCCCTACAGCTCATTCTCTAAAAAATACAACGCAACAGCTTAGTTTGATATTCAATATAGTTTGAATTTAAAAATATTAAATAGATTATCTACGTGATATAATAGTAAGATAAAATAATCTCCAGAATGATATGTGAATCTGAGACATTTAGTAGCGTTAGCTCGTCCGGGTAATGTGTACTTTATGATATTACACGCCTCACTTTGAAGCGTTAGCCTGTTTTCGGTGTCTGTATTTAAAAGCTCGACCGTAATGGGCGTCCTCGGTCAACGGCCGGGCTTTACATATATTCCCTTATGTGCAGGATGGTGACTGTTGCAGATCTATTCGCTTTGTTTCGAAATGGACAGCCTTTTTTTAGCGGTGAGAACGGATGTTTAGATACTTTCGAACAGTACAAGAGTGATTTTGAAACCAAAAACATATTTTTAAATGTTTTGTTTTCTGATACATTTAGGATGGACTAAGCAACGTCTTTCATAAGTGCAGGGGTCACAGAAACTGATGGCATTGTGGTATTTTAAAACACTACCCTCAATAAACACATCATTATGTTAAGTATAATAAAGACTTGTTCAAACTTCTTTTAAATAAAATTTGGTTTTTAGTAAACTCCCCTCAAATAATGTTTTAGTTTGTAATAAATATATTCAATAAACTACTCTTAGATAAAAAATACATTATTTAATTTATTATATCCACTCTTATTTGTACAATTTTAAAATAATATTCAACCATTAATAAATTACCAACAAAACTAATTACCATTTAACTATAGCTACGAATCAAGATTTTCAATAACATAAACATTTGTTCAGGCATAACTTTATCCAAATGTCATCCAAAAGTGACTGCTTGGACACCTTCAAATTAACTAGAGTTTTAATTCTCATAAACTTATTATAAATTAATAAAATATAGAACTCTGCCATGGTTTATTGTAATTTTGAAATAAATACACTTTATACACTTTGATTTAACAACAAATAAATAATGAGTGTGCCTAATATAGAAGTACATTTACTCACCCAGATCCGTCAGCAAAGCGTAATCACTTATCCTGGGTTGCTTGTTTAATACTCGAAGACAAGTTATACAATGAAAGGATTTCAAAACAGGTGCTGATATTTATAGCTGTTTCCAGCTAATGTTGTGACAGAGCGATGACGTCACCAGGTAAAACCCATTGCCACATAAAAGGGGGAGGGTTGTGACATCATTCAAGGTCGTGATCAGGGTTGCGACAGTGTGCTGACGTCATCGGGAAAATCCATTGCCAGGGGAGGGTTGTCAGTGTCAATGACCTCATGTATTAGCTCACGGTTTCAAGGTTACGATCTATTTCTTTCTCGACTCGTCTTCTCGAGCCGCCAAATTGGCGCTAGTAATTAGGGAAAACCCATTGACACATAGATGGGGAGGGTTGCGACATCATTCAAGGTCATGATATATTCCTCTCTTATCAAGCCACCAAACTTGTACCACGTATCAGGGAAAACCCGTTGCCATATGGATGGGGAGGGTTGCGACATCATTCAAGGTGACGATATATTCCTGTCTTGTCAAGCCACCAAACTTGTACCACGTATCAGGGAAAACCCATTGCCACATAGATGGGGAGGATTGCGACATCATTCAAGGTCATGTTCTATTCCTGACTTGTCGAGCCGTCAAACTGGCGCCAGTCATCAGGGAAAACCCATTGCAACATAGAAGGGGAAGATTATGACATCATTCAAGGTCACGCTATATTCCTGTCTTGTCAAGCCGCCAAACTGGCACCACGTATCAGGGAAAACCAATTGCCACATAGAGCGTCTGAATATAGTTATGAATTAATTATGAGTTTCAAGGGACAATTTTTGAAAAAAAAAGTTTCTGAAAAATTAACAAAAATCTAGCTGTAGCTAAAAAACCATTGAAAAGAAACATTTTTTCACAAGTTAATAAGGATGTTGGAGCCCTCTTTTTCGTCCATTTGTACTTGACGCGCACTTTCTGAGCCAACTGATTATATCAGCATATGATTTAAAAATTAGCTTAATTCTAAAACCGATACAACACACAACGCCCCTCAAAACTCCTTTAATTCATTACTTTGAAAAGTAGAAACCCAAGTTTCATCGATGATTCTTTTTAAATTAGTCATACAGGAAATCTAATAATGGACTCTTAAATCATTAGACAGAAGCGATATCATCTGGGCTAAGGTTTTGAACTAGTAATCATAAACACACCACAAAATGTGGGGGCGAATTTTTTGTAAATAATAAGATATGGTCTGGCTTGTCTAATATTCTTACGTCTCAGGAATATCCAGGTCAAAATATCTCTTAATGATCAAGAGATTATAATTATTACAAGAGAACAAACCAATTACAATTGATTATAGGTGGAAAGAAACAAGTAGAATAACTTTTTTTTAATGGCTTTAATTCAAAAGAATCAGTAAATTACACCCATTTTTCTGTGATATATATTACATTTTATTTTTAAAATAATAACACTTCGTTTATAATTATATCATTCTTCAGTAAATACGGAATCCCTTATGCCAAACAACATTGAACTAAAATGTATTAATTATTATCTATATTAAAGCTTATGTATAGGGCCCACAGCACTTCTTTGGTGCTGACTGACAGCTCACAGCTGATATCTGACAGCTCTGAAAAGTAACTAGACCAAATTATGTATCCCTCCGCCGAACCATATGATCTGCAAAAACATGTGTTTAGCAGCTGTCACTTCTGACAGTCAAATTTTAGGTCTCAACAAGAAACTTATATGACTTTTATTTTCTATTTATGTATATATATATATAT
>CABFVZ010002719.1:64477-74658 GCA_902151445.1 Timema monikensis | reverse complement strand
AGTGTTAATTCACATGTTTACAAACAGCAAAATTTATATTATTTCACAAACATTTTGAATGTTTTTTCCTATTTATTATCACAAACCATTTATTTATGTTAAAGATATGCGAAGGCACCTATAAAAATATTAATAACTGAATATAATACCATTAAATGTAAAATTTCAGGCTCTATTTAACCTGTTATTACCACAAGAGTTAAAAGAAAAACTAAAATGAAATCACTAGACTTTTTTTTCTTAATTTTGTTTATGGAAAGTAAAATTATACTGTAATCTTTGGAGAAGTATTGTTAATAGTGATTGATAGTATTTTTAGTAATAATAATAGTAGTAATTAGTAAATAATTATTATTTCCAAATATGGTGACAAAAGTTAATTTTAGACAATGTTGGCGTTACTGATACCATCTGCTAGCGTCTGCTAGCTGTCATCGAAAACCATAGAAGTGGTAAGTCCACTGTACAGCACTTCACGAAACCAAAACTAACATCCGTGAAAAATTAATTTATATCAATAAACTAGAAAGTGTTCGTAAACAGAAAACGGTGGTTTATAAATGGGGTGTATTTTTAAACAAAATAAAATATATCATGTTTGATAGCTAAATATAATTATATTACAGCTTTACTACTATTAAAATAGTACATTTTATTAATAGTTTAAGAATGGCCACAAAAACTAAGTATACAAATTAAAGTAATTTTCCTAAAACATTAGTAAAGAAATTCGTTTATTTCATATTTTATCATATAAAGTTTTGAAACGACAATATCAAATTAAGTTAGTGAGTAAAATGCCCCTAATACCCTTGACTTGCACGGATTAGATCTATGCGGTTGCGGTACTTTGACTTACGACTACCAACGCCATCTATCAAGTGCCGCTTTAAACATAGAACTGGGGGTGGTTTTCCACTCTCACTCCACGCAAATGCAGGTTCACTTCCTCTAAATCCAACCTCCCAAATTCCTAATTTATTAGCGTAATTAGTACTTAAGCGTATAACCCGAACAGGTAGTAAGACGCGGTTCTAAATAATAATAATAATAATAATAATAATAAACAACTTGAGAGGCCTAATAAAATGTAAACACCAACCGAAGAAATCACTACGCATGTGCTTACAAAACGAGAAACAAACGTACAGCTACATCTGCTGTTGTGAAATGATTCGAAATAACTTTTATCTTGTTTTGCTTTGATTTGTTTCACGACACAACACAATAATTTGAAAACATTAATCGTGATAATAATCCTAAAAATCTGTTTATCCACTAGAAATAAAAAAATATGTCAGAAATCAGCTGTTTCTAGATTGTGTATCAAGGGGTCAACAAACGTTTCTGTTAATGTGTGAATTGCTGCGACACTCAAGTAGATTCTGCTCTCAATTATTGGTGAACGAGTGGATCAAGCTTTACCAAGGTGCGTAGCTGGGGGAGGGGGAAGTTGGGGGTTCAAACACTCCCCCCACCCCAAGAAATGTTATGAACAATATATTTATATATATATAGTTCTATTTATGATTCAAACAATATCAAAATTAAGATACAAATACAAATTAGGGAGCTGTGTTACCATAAAAAGCACTTCAGAGAGCTTCTAGAGGAGTTTAATATTTCGAAATTTTCCTAGTCTTCGGCATTTTGGGTGTTATTTTACAAAAAAAAAACACTTCAGAGAGCGTCTAGAATTGTTTATCATTTATAATTTTTTCTAGCTTCCAGCAATTGGGGGATGTGCCCACCAAACCCCCCCTGAAATTATTGGCTGGCTACGGCCTTGAGCTTTACTGTAATAATTATTGTACACCCCACGCGGACACTATTTAATCTTAACCTTGTTCAGTTCTCGCCAAATTCGTGGTAAGACATTTCATGTGCGGCGTGTCCGGACTTCTTGACCTCTGCGTTGAACCCGGTGTGTTTGTCGGAGCTGTAGTCCACGGTCCTGGTAGTTCCATCAGGCTCCACCAGACTGTAGGAACCCTTGACTATGTCACCGTCACGGAACTCCCATTGGTTCTTGACGTCACCCGTGTGGTGGTCGTGAACGCTATAGTAGAAATTGTATTTGGGGTGCGCCTGGAAATTATAAAATGTTTTGGCAAATAGGACCTCTCTTCGACGACTCCAAAAATATTTTACATATGGCTTGACTGGACATGTATGTACATTCCCTTCAAACTGAAAGGTGGCAGTTTTACCTTTACGGATTGAATGTTAAGGTAGGTCATAGTGGAAACATGAAAGGTAAGCTTGATAGCTTTCAAGGTACGATCCAATTACCATAAGCAGGGGCTTTTAGAAAATAAACACATATTTTATTTTGTGACCAAAATTTATGACATTTACAGTTGTATTAATGTTAATTTATAAGTACTAAAATATATATATGACTTAAGAATACGTGAAAGTAGATCCAGTAACTTTTCTAGCTGTCGCTATTAATATTCTTACAGTGAAAATTGTATTGCATTAAAAAACAATTACGAGTCAGTCTCAGGCAAATAAATCCCATTAAAAAACTCTTTGGAATTAGACCACAATCTAGCCATAACGACCGAGCAGCCAGCGTCTGTTGGCGATGATAGTGCACACTTTTGCATATATAGGGTGTCATATGGTGAGTACAACGAACCTTCCGGTCGTTAATCTAGATTTACTAGAAAGGATTCACTACTTTTTTTTTGGGTCAAATAGCTCTTCATTTGTCCTTACGAGGCTAAGTTAACCCCGTTCCAAACCCAATGCTTCACAGAAAAAAATCTGGAACCACTGAGGATCCAACCCGGGAACTCTGGATCTGTAGTCATGAACTCTGACCACAATATCACAGAGGTGGTCAGAATAAATCTACTAAGTCAACTTTATTGCTTGTCTAAGTGATAGGGTGTGTGGTAAAACCCAGCCAAGTTAAGATATGGCGTGATTTTTAGTGCAAATCTACCTATCAAAATTTATTAATTTATTTTGAGATGACCTGGCGGCCTAGGGTTAAGGTGTCAGACTTCTGTGCTGGAGGTCCGGGGTTCAACCCTCGGTCCTGGCACAGATTTAACCGATTACCAAACCCTTCCTTCACCTCTGACAAGATGTGTGTTAATCACAACTTGTGAATGTGGGGAATGCCAGGCCTACGCCGTGGTTCAGGTCCCACGTTAAACTGTAGGTCCTTCATTTAATCTCACAATCACCCTACCATTACACATTAGCGTAAGTGCGTATAGACCGAACGGGTAGTAAGACGTGGTGCTAATAATAATAATTTATTTTATTTTTTCGAAAAAGAGAACATCAATCAATTTGGTATGACATGTCTTAAGATGGGAGTTTAGGGAACGCGAGTCAAGGGAGGTGTTTTTATAGTTTTATAGCAATAACTTGTTTTGATAAAAATAAATAAAGTATATGTATTATTTTTCTTAGCACTTCGTCTTACTACCCGTTCGGAGTGTATGCCTGAAAATAAAATATCGCTCCAGTAGAAACATATAGTTTAATTTTCTTCACATTGCTACTTGAACAGTTGTTGAATATCTGTCATGAGCAGAGCGGAATTAAATGATAAACTTATTAAATGAAACCCACCTCAGTGGCGTAGTTGGCTAACGAACTTGTCGTGTTGAGCTCGACTTCTGAGGACGGGGAGATCGAGGTTCGAATCTCGGTCGGGTGAACTGGGGGTGGTTTTTCCTAAATGGTTTTCCACTCTCCCTCCACGCAAATGCGGGTTCACTTCCTCAAATTCAACCTTCCCCATTCCTAATCCATTAGCGTAATTAGTACTTAAAGCGTATAGCCCGAACGGGTAGTAAGACGCGGTGCTAAATATTATTATTATTATTATTAAATGAAGAGAAAAAGTCGTCATTAAATTCTAGGGCACCCTTGTCAGACATTCAAGAACGATTGATATCACCAATTGCAAAAAATTATACTTTATGCTTCTACTGGAGAATTATTTGATTTACTTTGATACAGAAAAAAAAGTTTGTATACAAAAACTATGAAAATATTGCCCTTTTCTCGAGTTCCTTACACTCAAATCTTAATATCATCCATACATTCACCGACTAACGTAAATTAAATATATATGTAAGCCTATATATAGATTGTGGCTTCACTAGTGAAAATTTGTTAACTTGGATAAGTCAATCACTGCTGATTTTAGAGATGCTAATAAATCGTAGCTGTTGCAGATTTAGAAGTAAAATTTAGTATGTCTTTATATTTGTGGCTAGCTTCCTTCGGAGGGGAAGTAAAGCCGTCGTGGTTCTGGGTAGATTGTGGCACGTAAAAATATCTCTTAAAGGTATGTGAAAGTAATTTTCAGGCAATATTTATAAGCTCTTTCTCACTCACTCGTAGAAATTCATTGGTTGGGTGGGTAGGCTGATAACCCAATCCACCTGAAATTAACTTATCAAGGAAACTGCAACAAGAAATAGTTGGAGTAACGAAACTTTGTTATGGCTCTATGCTTCACAGTGGGAGTTAAAGGGACTAATAATAATAATAATAATAATAATAATAATGATAATGATAATAATAATAATGATAATAATAATGATGATAATAATAATAATAATAATAATAATAATGATATTAATAATAATAATAATAATAATAATAATAATAATAAAGCAAGACCATATATCCTCAAGTATTGAGCCATACCAGGATCGTGATTAACTTAAAGTTTACGTGGCATTCACTTAACATAGAAGTAACGTAACGGCTCTACGCGTGGTTTTTAAATCTAAGCCATCACGATGCCGTTAACTTAACGTTAAATTCCCTTAAGAGTAGTTCACGGGAGAAAATTACGTTACTTGAACATTAAGTGAAGGGTACTACGTCGATGTGTTATATAGCTAACCTATTGTACTGCACGCTACGTTAGCACGGTTATTTAGTATTTCATTTGTCTATGGTATACCAACGAATTCTTGGATTTAGATTGTCTCTGTCTCGTGAACACTAAAACGTCGTAGCCTTTTGTTATACCTTACTGTATTTTGTAAATCCAATAAGCTTCTAATGCAAGTAATCAGTCTAATCAGCAATAAATCCTTGGGTTTCATTTTAATGAACAATATTAGTTTTCAAACAGTCCAAACTACTTGTCTGAATTTTGCTTGGGTTTTTATGTTACGTTACGTGAATCCTGATAACACAATGTGATTATTTACGTTACAGTGAACGTTACGTTACGTGAACGTTAAGTTGAACGTGATCCCAGCACAATTCTCGATTATACTCGATCCAGCCCAAAATATTGATTTACTTACATGATGGTCAACATGTTCTTCTGGAATGTGATGTTCCTCTGGAATGTGATGTTCCTCTGGAATGTGATGTTCCTCTGGAATATGATGTTCCTCTGATATGTGATGTTCTTGATGTTCATGTAGAGCGGGATACGCACTTGCGGCAGATATTGTAGCCATAAAAATAACAAATACCTGCAAATACGTTCGGAGTAAAATTTGTCTTTCTAATAAATCAATCAGGATCCATAAAGTGATTTAAAAAATTATTATTTTAAGCGTCTAATTTCATCTTAAAGGCAGTGAAGAATTTGTTAAGCAAATGCTTTTAAAGTTAGAAACATTTAACTGCTATTATTTGATGGTATCGTTAAGGAAGTAACTAAACAATTTTAAATTGGTACTCAAAATGTGTACGTAAGGGCATAAGCGTCACTGACTTTTCCAACTTGGGGGGAGGATTAAATCATTATTATTATTAATTATTTTACCCTTACTAATCACTACTTATTTAACATGAATGGAGCCTAATCTAAGAGTGTCCATCTTAGCTTCATATTCAAAAGACTGTTTCGTTTGAACATTAATAGAAGTTCAAGAGTTCCATTACATTCCAGATTCGGTAGTTGGTTCAATATTTGAGAAAAGCTTGGCCTTCGGGCCCTTTACAAAAGGTATATTCATTCTATGTTAAATATTTAGCACTAAATTTAAGTAAACATTAATTTCCTCAAACGTTTTCTTTCTTCCTTTATTGACTACATGTGTACACTCCGTTTACCTTGAAAATTGGCAGTCTTACCTTGATTGAATATACTATGGCTCTATCATATAAGCTGCACCGTAATGGGACCCATCAAGATAAACGTGCTTCTTTTCTGAATAAACGGAATGTAAACTTGTCTAAATAATAGCATAGATTTTGAATTTGTACGAAACATATTTATGTGTGTGACATAGCCACGTGATTAATCATATTTGATACATTGTTTCTCAAGTATGTTTTAAGGTGACAAAATAAATAAAAGACATTTCCACCTAGAAGGACGAGCGCTACTGTCCGTATGAATCAAGGGTCCCCAAACTACGGCCCGCGGAATGGGTTTGTCCAGCCCGCGAATGCTTTGACAGAAATGAATACAAAATTATGAAAAATATAATTGTAATATCTAGAACCGAAATGATGGTGCTCTTGTATGAAGTACACAAGATACATATATATATATATATATATATATATATATATGTGTGTGTGTGTGTGTGTGTGTGTGTACATACATACATACATACATACATACAGTATGTTTCAATTTTTCATAGCGAAAAACTTACATTTATTAATTAACGGTTGGCGTATAACCTAAACAGGTAGTAAGACGCGGTGTAAAAAAAAACTGTTGCTATTCCTTTGAGAATATAAACTTATATCTATTCATGTTTAAGTATGGCTATGAGCTGTAAGCCTATATATAACTTATTATAGAATAGTGTATGTATCTTTTTAGATCCGCCCCCCCTTATCCCTCCCACCTAGTATTCACAACATCCTAATGTGTCCCTCTGCTCTACATGTTTGGGAGCCGCTGGTATAAACGGACTAGGTCACTTTGTTTAGAAAGGGCATACGCTTACGCCATATATCTGAAATACTGAAAATTAGTTGAATAAATTCTATATTTAAGGGGCTTTACCTTCAATCACAAATATTAGAGAGGGGGGCATGGTAAGGCCAAGGGAGTTAATTGAGTTATTTTGGGCTGGACACTATAAACCTTGTGAAGTATTTTTAATCCCTTTTTTAATGCAATATTAATTTATTTACAGTTCAATTTTCATTGGAAGGGTATTTCTTATCTAACTACTTGAAAAGTTACTATATCTATTTTCATATATTCATACCTCAGATCATGTGATCTATAACTTTTACTGTTGATAGATATTATCAATATCAATAAAATTTATCTAGTAGTATAGTAAACTTTTATCATTGTTAGGCACAAAAATTATGTATTTTTATAAAAAGCCCTAGATATGAAAATCTGACTGTACATGTTCATTTTTATATTATTTTTGTGTGCAAACATTGATAATATTTTACTATATTAATATAACTAGTAGACCTAGATGGGAAAGAGTTTTCCTTGCTTCAAAAAGAGAGAAAAAAGTATTTAATTTATTTTTCTCTATCCAGTTTTTAGTAAATTAAAAAATCTGATAAAAAAAATTAAATTCCAACTTCTAGGTGCACATGATTGTGCACAGTGACTACTAATTTTTAAATTTCAGACCTCTGTGTGCAGTAGATATCGCGTAATGCTCATGACAGACAAACAGACTCTTTATTTAATTTATATAAATATAATAATTATTTACCTGTCCTTTATCCATTTTGATTGTGTTTGCTGGATCCTTCTTAGAGTTCTTGCAGCTGATCCTGTTGTGATATCTATGCACAGTTCTGCTAAGTTTATATACTCTTCCACTCAAATAATAAAAAAAGTACACGCTGCCCAACAGTAGAAAGTTTTATCCCAGGAAGTAATAAAAGATTTAGCTCTATTTTTTTTAAACGTTATATTTGATCTAGATTAAATATTATTATTACCCCCTCCAAGCAACTGAAAATATATTTGATGTCTCATTAGGGAATTGGTTGCCAGGCCTAATCTTTTGTTGTAAAGTGTGATAATTATACTATGTAGGTAGTGTGATTACCATACTATGGTACTTAGAGTTTTATTATTATATTATGGTAGGTAGTGTGAGTAACATAATATGTTACGTATAGTCTGATTATTATACTTTGGTAGGCATAGTGTGATTATCAAACTATGGTAGGTATAGTGTGATTATTATTTTATGGTAAGTATAGTGGGATTATCATAATATAGTAAACCGTCCCCGTGGTGGAGTGGTCAATGCCCATAGTTACGAACGTAGGGGCTCCGGATTTGATTCCCGGCTGGTATGTTTGGTTTCTTTTTTGAAAAGCGAATTACCCTAATCGTCACCAGGGTGTACCAGCCGGGGATGGAAGACACTGATGATCGTTGGGGTAATTCCCCTTGCGGAGGGAAAAAACCCAAAGATATCCTGCGATAATCGAACTCAGGACCCCTAGGCTCATATTATTATTATTACTATTATTATTGTTGTTGTTAGCGCCGTGTCTTACTACCCGCTTAGATTATATGCACTTACGCTAATGTGTGATGGTAGAGTGATTGTGAGTAGGTGACCTGGTGGTCTAGGGGTAAGGTGTCAGACTTCTGTGCTGGCGGCCGGGGTTCAATCCTCGGTCCCGGCACAGATTTATCTGATTACCAAACCCTTCCTTCACCTCTGACAAGACATCTTGTGAATGTGGGGAATGCCAGGCCTCCACCGTGGTTCGGATTCCACGTTAAACTGTAGGTCCTTCATTTCATCTCACAATCACCCTACCATTACACATTAGCGTAAGTGCGTATAACCCGAACGGGTAGTAAGACGCGGTGCTAATAATAATAATAATAATAATAATTATAATAATAGTAGAGTGATTGTGAGATTAAATGGAGGACCTACAGTTTAACGTGGAATCCGAACCACGGTGGAGGCCTGGCACTCCACACATTCACAAGTTGTGATTAATACACGTCTTGTCAGAGGAGAAGGAAGGGTTTGGCTATCAGATAAATCTGTGCCGGGCCTAGGTTCGTAGCCAGGCGCACTGACATGGGGCCGATTATAGTGTGATCACCATACCAAGGTTGTAATAGTGTGATTATTAAACTATGATGGATATTATGTGCACCAGGTGATGGAAGGTATATCCTTGAGCAATACAATTTTAATATTATATGTATTTTTATGTGAAAATAAAGTAAATTTTCCCATAAAAATGTATTCATAAAAATAACCTGTGTTTTAAAAGTAAAATATTTTGGAATATACTTATTTTTCATCGCATTGTAATCTGTATACAAGTGTTGTTACTTCACTAGAATTTTAATATATAATTAATGTTAAAAAAATTAAATAATTGATTTTATTTTGCTCCCGAATTAAAACTTTAAGTGGATTTGTGTTGCACAATATAGTACGGAAAATAATGGTTAACCAGATCATAGCTTAGCTATTTGGCTATATTAACTTTTGTTTGTAGATAATTGAGTTTAGATTAAAAAATAAATTTTCTTCGTTGCTTATAATGTGATTTGAAAATGACGTACACTCACCATTATGTTGCTTTGATACTTACTTTATTTTAATTAATTTAAACACAAATTTCATGTTGCCAATGTTATATATGAGATAGTGATATTATAGGCTATGCTAGTTAAAAAGTAGTATGTGAACATAAATATAGCTTACTGTGTTAATGAAAATCTACTGCTTTTTTTTTCAAAACCCTTAAATAAAATAGGGCTATATTTAAACCTCTTTATCTAAATTATTTCTAAAACAAATGTATACGCATTTATAGCTTGGCTTTCAATTTACTAAAGAAATGCCCAAAATTTGGGCATACTATTTAATAGTATTTTTTGGGTAGAAATTAAATTTGTTCTTTCATGTAAAATGTATATANATATATATATATATATATATATATATATATATTTAAAGAATGATTCTAAAAAAAGAGTTCTAGATAAGGAATTAAAACCACGTAATGAATTTTTACGTGGATCTAGACATGATTTACCAATATAACGCCATAATAGATAGTTGAAAGTGTGTTTTAATTAAACGACTCGAAAGTGTGGCAGTAAAATTACTTGTAAATTCCTTAGGCTACATGCGTTTACCACATGCGGTCGTTCACTTGAGAACTTAACATAAGGAAATGCCTCGGATGACTTGAAAGCTTACTTCGTTAGGTGTCAGTGATTTTTATAAAAGATCTGTTCCCATGAGCCT
>CABFVZ010002719.1:30455-53057 GCA_902151445.1 Timema monikensis | reverse complement strand
GTGTGTGGGTATATTGTACATCCTATAAAACCAACCCCAACAAAGCATTCCTTAGCGCTCTCTGTCTTTTGATTCATTGCAAAGTTTGTATGATGTAAACTTTAATTTCATATAAAGAAAATGGTGCAATAAAGGAGCTTACTTATAACAAGACAAACAAAAAACTACTTGTATAATTAAAAGGGGAACACCGTCTAGAGCTGACAATGGTTAAACGGGATATGTTGTTTTAATTTCTCATATATATATAATGCATTGTAAACGTGAAAATTTGTTACTAGGTATATAATCGAATAAATGAACACGATACGTCTTTCAGTACTAGCCCATAATTAAGATGTTTGCACAACTAAAGGCAGTTTAGAGACCCAATAAATAAAGAAGAGAATCGTGAAAATTAAAAAACAGTGTAGACCGATATTAACACTCAAAGACTCACATGACAAATAATCAAGGCTTGTTGAGATTATAATAAGTAGGAAATTAAACTAAAGGCAAATACGGTTTTTTTTTGTTTTTTACCAAAATGGTTTTTTCTTATCAAAAACTTTAAAAAGTATAAACCTTTATTCTCGTTCTCTTTCATCCCACCTCCACAAACAAGTTTATTTAAATAAATAAAAAAGTTAGTGATGTTTAATAGACTACAAGGTCAACAGTGATCTTTTGGTGCTACGCAATGTTCTCGAAAGCCTAGTTCACACGTAACCGAAAAATGAAAATAAATTCCCGAATAGACAAAAGTAAACCGGATGACCCGCTCACGGTTGTTTGGGTTTTTGTATTCTTGATCATTCTAGTTATGTTAACAACGTTTCCTACTTTATGATTTTGAAGATATTTTACGAAGCGGGTTGCATTTTGACTTGACGAACCTTAGAAAATGAGTAGCTCACTCTGCGATGTATTTCATTTATCTGTTGAAAACAATTCCCATCTTCCGCTGAAGAATAAACACGCCCACTTTACTATCTAGCATGGACAGAATCGACTTGCATATCAAAACGTATTTTTCTTGTATTCTATTCAAGATAGAGAGAATGTGCTTCTACAGACTTTATTAATCTACATCCTGACAGGAAGATCCCTACAGACCATTTTCATTAATAAACCAAATAGTCTATGTTGTAGATGATTGAAAAAACACGTTTACAAAAAAAACTAAATCAAGATTAAAAAATAATTATGTAACATTGTAAGACTATTTTTAGAATTATTTAAGAATTTGGGTTTTTTGTTTCAATGTTATATCTTTAAAACTCGCCGCATAAAACGTAAGTACGATACATTAAAATGGTAAGTCATATCTCTACTTGCAGCTACGTCTAGGGTAGGTAAGTCATATCTCTACTTGCAGCTACGTCTAGGGTAGGTAAGTCATATCTCTACTTGCAGCTACGTCTAGGGTAAGTAAGTCCTATCTCTACTTGCGGCTACGTCTAGGGTAGGTAAGTCCTATCTCTACTTGCAGCTACGTCTAGGGTAAGTAATTCCTATCTCTACTTGCGGCTACGTCTAGGGTAAGTAAGTCCTATCTCTACTTGCGGCTACGTCTAGGGTAAGTAATTCCTATCTCTACTTGCAGCTACGTCTAGGGTAAGTAAGTCCTATCTATACTTGCAGCTACGTCTAGGGTAAGTAAGTCATATCTCTACTTGCAGCTACGTCCAGGGTAAGTAAGTCCTATCTCTACTTGCGGCTACGTCTAGGGTAGGTAAGGGGTAGCCACGATGAGCTGTATGTATCTACCTTTGCAGTGACGACACTCGCTCCATTACACGTCACCAGCAGGCACAGGAAACTGAAGACCACAGCCAGTTGGTTGAAAACATCCTTTACAAGACTATCAGCTCTCGTGTTGTTACCTGACAACACAAACCGGTGTCCGTTTATTACGCTGTATTTATATTCACGCATAACGCATAGCTCATAGTAAAGATTGCATAGCCTATAATGGACAAGTCATAATAAAATTACAACGCTTTATATTGGAACGTAGTAGGTGACCTGATGGTCTATGCGTAAGGTGTCGAACTTCTGTATTGGGGGTCCGAAGTTCAATCTTCAGCTCCAGCACAGATTTATCTGATTTACAAATCCTTCCTTCACCTCTGACAAGATGTGTATTAATCACAACTTGTGAATGTGTGGAATTCCAGGCCTCCACCGTGGTTCGGATCCCACGTTAAACTGTAGTTCCTCCATTTCATCTCACAGTCATCCTACCATTTACATTAGAGTAAGTGCGTATAGATCGAACGGGTAGTAAGACGCGGTGATAATAATAATATAGGAACGTAGTTTTTTTAGCACCACGTAGAACCACACTTTTGGGCTCTACGCCTATGTACTATTATTACGGTTTTCTGGTGAGTAAGGTTAAATTTAGAGAAATGTAATCGAATTTGCGGGGAGATAGAGAGTGAGATATCATTTAGGATAAACCACCCTCAGTACACCCAACCTGGATAGAACCATGATCTCCCCGTCATAAGCACTCTAGTCTACTGTGAGAGTGGTGCCTTAGACCATGCTGCCACCAAAGTGGGTCAGAAACGTAGTCTTACTCAAATAGGTTATCTTTTGTTCATAGAAAATTGAAAAACCTTTTTTTCACTACTAGATAATGACTCCAAAACTACTTCGATTAAAGGTTCACTCGAAAACAAAGTTAATTAAACTGTATCTTTTGAAACTTAAAATTAACCTAATTTTCTTTGCAACAAAACAATTCCCACCTTTGATTGAACTCACAATAAATTAATGAATGTCAATGTCAGTAATCAGTTCGAGTCCTACCTTCGTGATTCTGAGCAAGGCTTGGTACGGTAGGCTGGGAGCTGTAATTAACCAACTAGTATAGAGTTTGGATGTCCTCATGCATAGTGTAAAATCCTAGTGGCCCCTTCGTTGGGACCCAATCGAAGAAGTCCTCCTCTTCCACCTATGACGATTTAATTCCCCCCAGTTGGGTGACAATTACAGAAATATACGTAAAGAAGAATTATAATATTGATATCTGTCCTTGGCTAGCTCAGATTCTCGTATTAACGCGATTATCATACAAGGGAAATTCCCACTTTTACAATAAATATACTTTGAATTACTTTTATATTAATATATTGTTAGAACTTATTCATTTATACGCTATTACTATAATAATTAACAACTTCAGTTTGTACTCTCTACGCTGGTCACCGTACACTAAGTCATGATTAAATGCGACGACAAGCAACTCACGTCTTGTCTCCATCCCGGTCACTGCTCGTCTCTTTCTCGGGTAACAGTGGAAGTTCTTTCTACCTCGCGTCTTTTTCAAATTCTTATGACATCGTCAATTACACCAGAGTAGACTGACAATCTTGACCTATTACATGAGAGTAGTCTAAATCCTAGTTTTCTGATTGGCTGGACAATGCAAACTCTCCGTTCTAAGGAAAAATTGTATTTCTCTTGTAACGAAAATTCTGTGCTAGATCAGTCCTTTCCGTTTTGTTTGATTGTTCAACGCACCCAGTAAGCATTTAATATAAAAGAAATATATTGACTTTAAAACTGCCTGAGGGGCTTTAAATATCCTAAAATGCAAATGAATAGTTAAAAATAATATTACAAAATAAAGATAATTCCCGAATTTAAATATAAAAAGTAAATAGAATATTAAAACTGCAGTCTCATCCTTCCTTTGCGAAACAACATAGGGTTGCGAAAGTTCTAGAAAACATCAGCTAAGAGTGTAATGTAATTATATAAATATAGATTTGAGTAGTAGCATAGCATCATTAAACCAACTCCATGCGATGCGTCAGTTGCTTCCCATTGCTGGACGCTAACGTTGTATCCAACATTGGCGGCCAATGAGCATCTTAGAGACGCTTGTCAATTGTCGCTTTTAGACAGTGCGTTCAACGTAGTAGACAATGTTGTACGATGTTTATTCTACAAGGTGGCCAGGTAGCCAAGCTCCGAAGAATCGCCAAAAATTATTATTTTTTTAAATTTTAAATTCGGATACGGGAAGCATGAGGTTAAAATTGTGCTGCAAGGCCAGCCACGCCTCTTTCAACAGGCTACGATACTTATGATCCACATGTTTAGGACACCACAATATGGAGTATTTATTTCTCATATAAACTAATGAATTCAAGAACACTGTATCCTCATTTTTCTGTCACATCTTCGAAACACACCAAAATACTTACAGCCTGCATGGTTCACTGCGGAATGCTGGTGGGACACCATTCAGTGCACGCACCGTGTATATGAGTCAAGAATATGTTGAGAGGAACGTTACAACGTTGGACTCTCTCTTTGACGGGGATCAAAAATACCGACAAAACACACAGTGGGGCCAAATCCCGAAAATATGGCCAAAATATGAAAACTATATTCAATTCGTATGAAATTTGGTACATAAGGGTTTTCAATGTCACTGATTACGAATCCAAAGTCAAAATTGAAAGGAAAAAGAATGGCGGACCTATTATGGCGGTGCTAAAATCATAAAAACTGACTCAAGTATGAATGTGTTATTCATTTTGTACGAAACTTGGTACCTAGGGGTTTTCAAAGTCACTGATTACAAAACCGAAGTCGAAATTGCAAAATAATAAAATGAGGGATCTAATACGGTGAACATAAATATTTAAACGCATAAAAATGTAATATGTAACAAAATAAAGGATTTACTAGAATAACATAAACGTTTATATATTGAGACCACAACCTTTAATGCCTATAACCCAATAACCTAGGAAACCGAAAAAAACTATTGTTTGTTGAAATTATACACTAGAATTATAAAAACCATAAGCTTTTACTTTAACCCAATAATATAAAAACGTACGAAACTGGGTGAAATTATTATTTTAAGAAATTAAATATATAAACAGTAAAAGCCATTAATTTTCAAAATAATAATTCTGTAACCCACGAAACCAAGGGAAATCAATTTTATATAAAAAAACTTTGTAAATAAGGGAGAGTGGGTAAAGTTAATATAGTAATAAAAATAATAATTTTAGTTGTTAATCATTTTTTATTTTTTACAAAAAACTGACATTTTATTTAAATATTATAATACATTTAGAAATGATTTGGAAACTACTTAAATTTTTGTAATACTTCATTATTCTTATAATCGACACGGTAACATTTAAAAATAAATGGTACGGATCCTTCGTACGGACTTTCTCGCTACACTGTTTGAAAATGGAGATATTTACTCAAAACTCGTAATATATGTGAAACGAACTAGCAAACCCAAGCATAAATTGCACTACACTTATTGTGATGTTCTAGAATTACGGGTCCCTACGTTGTGCGCCAATTGTGATGTTCTGGAATATTTCTCTACCGCGATGGGCGCCAATTGAGATGTTCTGGTTCGTCGCGTTGAGCGTCGATTGAAGTTACACCGTTTAATTGGCTGGTAATTGCCCCGTGGTCGAGCACTAATTAAATCGGTCCGGTTTTTTTGATGTTGTGAGTTAATTGGTATTTTTAGCCCCGTGATCGAGCGCCAATTAAAGAATTCTAATTAATACACACTTATTATTTTGACATGTTTTTATTTTTAAATCTCTGTTTATTTAAGGAGAAAATAGATCATGTCGTCGAAATATATACGCGGCCTATTGTAGGGATCGCGGACAGAAGCTGTGCTAGTGACTAGTGAGTAGTGAGTTCTGAGCAGTACTAGTCAGTTCTGTCTTTACATTGCACCATCCTTCGTATATATCCCTTGCTCATGGAAGCTTCGAGAAGGTTTAGTTTAGAAAAACAAAATACAAGACAAAAACATCTCTGTGTAACTGGGAGGTTCTAGAGCCGGAAAATGACTCAAGTTACATTTAAAAATCTCTATTCGAACCTTCGAGAAGAGGAAGTTATTAATTAAAAACCTTAAATTATCAATTTGAGTTGACTAACGTGATGCGTTCTGACGTCACTTACAGTAGCGTGTACCTTCTTAGAAGAAGAACTGCTTTAAGCGCCATGTAATAGATTATAATTTAAATGAAATAAGATACGTTTATAAAATTAGGAAGATATTATTGTCAATGCTTTCACATACTTTTCAGGGGCAAGTCAGTTACATTACATTATGTAAAACTTTTTTTTTTAGTCCCGGTTTTAAATTTTATAATTTTGTTTTTAAAGAATTAATGTCCTCATTTGTATACTTGGACCGATAAAAAAGATCAATATTGGGTCTACAGGGGTCAACACTTCGTATTAAAATTTTAACTTCTGGTTAAAATTGTCGACATTTTATTGGGTGTTGCAAATCTTCATTCCATCGCATTGCTATTAAACTCATCATTTATAAATTTTGACCAATAAAAAATGTAAATATTGACTATTGAGTCTAAAATGTATATAGATCATTGTCGTACAAACATTTCTCCCAAGAGGTTTAAGGAAAAACAACATAAACTTTTAGAGACTTACTTATATTTAATTACTCTATGGCAATGGAGAATTATTGCGTTAAAACTTAAGTAGTATCTCTTAACAACTAAAGCTCACCAAATTGTATTAATATATTTGAAAATATCTCAGAAACTGTTGGATTTATAAAAAATATATTTCAAGTAAAAGTTTTTTATATATGATAATACTACAATTTTGCAAAGATAAGTTATTTAGTATCTCAAATAGTTGGGGAAATACAGAAGTATCTGCTTCTGTAAAGTACCCTAAAATTCATTTTCATGGTAAAATGAAAATAGCCAGTTTATTTATAATCTTAATAAACACCTAGATACGAATTTTAATCAAAATCGTTAGAGTCGATTTTTAGTAAATTGACTTTTTCTCTTTTTGCCCTTCAGTAAACTACCCTTAATTTTAGGGTTAGATATCCAATTCCAAAAACCCCTCGGGGAAAATCTATAAAAATCCTAGATACCAAGTTTTAGCCCGATCGGTAAAATAGTTTAGGTTCTAGTTGGAAGTATAGATAGACAGACAGACAGACAGACGGAAAGTCAAAAATAACTATTTTGGATTCGGGGGGTCATGAAACGTCAAGATTCATCATAATCTTGAGTTCAATTTTTTTGACGATCACAATACTTTCTCTACCTGTAAGATAGCGCGAAAGTAATAAATAATGTAAAGTCCAAATTCAAAATTTGTAATGTTTTGTTTAAAAATTATTTAATAAAATTGTAGTCTCAATTAAAGTGATACTACAATTTTATTAAATAATTATTATGTAAATTAAATAATCATGCTTGCGATAATCGAATCGGGAACAAAAACTTACGAGACCTAGCCCACTCGACTGTGGGGATAATTGTGACTTGTAGACTAATCTGTTTATGCGTAGCGGCTTAAATTATGCATATAGAAAAATGGTGTATCGTTATATTTTGTTACACATTATGTTAATTATATTAAAAAAATATTTTACATGTCTTTTCCTTAACGAATCAAAATTTAAGCGTCTTATAACATGCTTTATTAACGCATATTTGTAATTATTTTTATAAAAACTTACACTTACACCACAATAGCAGCTGTTTTTATATATTTTATTAAACAATAGTATAAACTACAATTCAGAACAAGTTTCGTTGCAGAACTCTACAGAACTTATAACTTTTTCTCTAATTTTTTAAAACGTTCGCATGTAATTTTTCATTATTTTTTATTAAAAATATTGTTAAGTTAGTAATTTATATATTATTATTTTTTGTTTAATATATGATAATATCCTACCTACTTTTAACAGGAAAGTTCATTTTACAGAATTATAATTGATGAACTATACGAATCTCCACGGATTTCTGAACATAACGTTATTTATCTCTCTCGTGCGGTTCAAATGTTACTCGTGCGAAGGTCACCTTGACACTGAATTTTAACCACCAGGGCCTGGATTCACTAACGGGAGCAAATAGTTGCGCCAGCGCAAATTTCAAATATGTTCCAAATCCCTATTCACTAAAAGGAGCAGGCGTAATTTGAGAGCAAAGTTGCGCCTTTTATTTGCCACCACTCAAGAGTAGGCGCAACTATTAAATCATGATTGTCACTTCAATAAATTTAAATGGCGGCATATTATTGTATTGGCTTAAAATACAATTAGTTACATAACTGTACTCCAATTAATAATGAATTAATTAAAATAACAAAACGTATGTCAAGCACAAAATTTGTTTCAATTTAGACAGTGGTAACAAAACAATTACGTACCTTTTATTGTTGGATTTTTACATTCAAACAACGCAATGGCATTTCTTGCAGTATTACAAAACAAAACTACGAACTGTGTAATCTTCGTCTAGATCCAAAGAGGTTTGTATTTCAAAGTCCAAAGACATCTCGTCACTAAATATGGCAGTTAGTATAACTTTAAAATAAGTTTTAAAGTTTCTATAAACATTAATGTTTTATTAATGGAACTTAAACTTTAAACTAATAATATAAATAAATACAAAATAATGTACTAATATTGTTTTTGTAAAACATCCAGAAAGAGGCCGCTTCTAATTTTATTGCTAGTTTATGAGCAAAATGTTTAAAAATCTTTGTATTTGCTGTCGTTTTCATTACAGATTTAAAATAAAGTAGCCTTGACTTTGGAAGTAAATTCTTCACAAGGATTGGTCGAAAAGAGAGCAATTGATGACGTTTATGATGACGTCACTCTATTCCTGCCACCAGTTTGCGCCTTGTTTGGTGAATACGGAAATGGCGCAAATAAATATGGCGCATCTTGGGGAGCATCTTGGGCGCAAAGTTGCGCCATTTCTATACTTGCGCCGGAGCAGATTTGCTCCCATTAGTGAATCCAGGCCCAGGTTTACATGGTCAATTCCTCCTAACTGTGACATTAGACACTTCAAATAGCATTCTATCCAACCATACACTTTAAATCCCCTAAAAAAAAAACTTTATCTTTCGACTTTCGGCCAGCTTTTCGGGTTGGGGCCCCACTGTGCAACAGCTCGAGCATGTCAACATTGGAAGCATGGTACTCGACGCATTCCAACCGTCTATCCTCCAACCATCAATCATCCAGCATTGGAAGGCAATTGACGCATCATGTGGGCCTGGCATTAGAGTTGAACTCGTCCTATACCTTGCACGCATTGTCGTATTACTATTGAGAGATGGTAGCGAGTGAGCGAATTGAGAGAGTGAGCGAATTTTGGAATTTTTCCCGGCCAGGTGTTTAGTCTTATCGTGTGAAAGTGTCAATATAATCAAAGGAGGACACACTTTTTCTTGAAACAAGTTTGAAACACTCATCATCAGGATGATGAGACTTTCGATCACTTTTAGAAAGAATTAAAGTCTTACACCTTTGGTTAGTGAAAGTTTCACAACCTTTATGGTCGATACATTCAATAATGACACTTTACTTTGAGCCGGAAGCTAAAGGTACAGAAATGTCCAGCACTTAGCACCTCTCCACACTGGTATTTGACAAGTGCTGCTAGTGTGTATCTTTTACCTGTGATATACATATGTAGAGAGAAGATCATCACTAGGCAATGGTAGAAAATAACCAGGATCTGCACCCTGTAAGTGGATAACTTGCACCCCGTTGTCAGCTTGCTTAGTTGTAGCCACAGCGAGGTGTATTTTGACATGT
The DNA here is from genome assembly GCA_902151445.1 of Timema monikensis. Taxonomy (NCBI): domain Eukaryota; kingdom Metazoa; phylum Arthropoda; class Insecta; order Phasmatodea; family Timematidae; genus Timema; species Timema monikensis. The sequence goes on along the minus strand of CABFVZ010002719.1, from coordinate 43,447 downwards.
CTTTGTTTACTCGCCAATTGTTTTCTAAATCCTGAAACAAAGAAACTAGTACTATTTTATTGTTCAATGTGTAGTTAACATGGATCAATACAATATTGTATTAATATCCAAAGACTTCGATCTCAAAAGTCTTCGACTTTTAAAGAAGTGTCCTTGTTTACAATTGGATTCCTGTGTCAAGATATAGGGGCCAACACGATTTATCGTGTGTTATGGCAACCTTAAAATGTTAAATATATGTAAAGATATAAATAAGCAGTTCTGTTTTGTTTTTCTGTAGATGAATACTTGAGTTTTGAAAACCAATTCAAAAAACCAGTCATCAGGGTGTGATATGTGGAAATTTCAAAATACGTGATATGAGCTTTTCGGATCCGTTCAGCTGTGAAGAATGCTATCAATATTTTGTGTATTGCTGTTATCTCATATTGGCTATATTATATATATAGGTGTACAGGCACTCAGTAAAAAAAACCATCATGTCAGAAATGCGTCCATAGTAAAGCTAACACTTCTAGCTAAAGAAAGACACTAAAATTTAGTTACATTCTGATGTATTTTTAAAAAAAGTGTCTTTCTCTTAGATCAAACCTGGACTTTTCACCAACACATCGCTGTCCCAGTGAACTAAACGATTCATTATAGATCCAAACTTACAACTCAACTTTCCTCATTAGAATATTCGGATATGTTGGTACTATTAATACTACTAGCATGTATTTCTGTAAATCAGTGACATATTAAGGTGGCGTGTGATTCGATGTGATTAAAGAAGGAAATTGTCTCATTTCGTTCGCAAAAACATTTGAGCTAAAATAAATACAATTATCAAATTAGTATATATTTTTAGTTAAATTTTCTACACATAGTAATCTCGAAAGTTCTTGAATATTTGTCGTGAGCCTAGTGACATTTGAACGGGAATTGTTCCCTTCATTCAAAAAAGGTTTCTGATCAATTTCACTAGGCCGTACACAAGGTATACAACAAACACTCAACCTTAGGGGAAAAATCTCTGAGCTCTTTGAGCAAGGTTGAGTGTTTGAGCACTGGGGAGTGCTAGTTGCAGTTCTCAGTGATAACACCACTTCACCCGCCTCGGTGGTGTAGTTGGCTAACGCGCTTGTCGTGCTAAGCTCTACTGCTGAGGACGGGGAGATCGAGGTTCGAAACTCGGTCGGGTGAACTGGGGGTGGTTTTTCCTAAATGGTTTTCCACTCTCCCTCCACGCAGATGCAGGTTCACTTCCTATAATTCAACCTTCCCAATTCCTAATCCATAAGCGTAATTAGTACTTAAAGTGTATAACCCGAACGGGTAGTAAGATGCGGTGCTAAATATTATTATTATTATTATTATTATTATTATTATTATTATTAACAGCACTTCCAAGTGAAACAACTTACTATCAAACTGTTGTTGTTGTTGTTATTATTATTATTATTATTATTAGCACCGCGTCTTACTACCCGTTCGGGTTATACGCACTTACGCTAATGTGTAATGGTAGGGTGATTGTGAGATGAAATGAAGGACCTACAGTTTAACGTGGAATCCGAACCACGGTGGCGACCTGGCATTCCACACATTCACAAGATGTCTTGTCAGAGGTGTAGGAAGGGTTTGGAAATCAGATAAATCTGTGCCGGGACCGAGGATCGAACCCCGGCCGCCAGCATAGAAGTCTGACACCTTACCCCTAGACCACCAGGTCACCTTGTTGTTGTTGTTGTTGTTGTTGTAAAGGGGTGATGGTCCGAACACAATAGTTCAGCTACCAGCCATCATCCCCCCCCCAACTCAACTAATCAACCCCTTATCCCTTTTCACTAAACAAATCTTTTCAGACAAGTAACTAGTTGAAGGTATTTGATGATTGTTTACAAATGGACAAATTGCATACATTCACTTGAACGTTGTATTCTACGTTTTATTCGTAATTTTCAGTTTAAGTATCTTCAGTTGGTGGGACTGGTTTATGGATAGGGAGTGGGACCACTACCTGAACCTAGCTTTGTGAAAGGTGGTTTATTGACACTAGCAGGCAATTTTGGTATGTTCTCTAGTAAAACCACCCTGTTTTTAAAAATCCCTACGTTATTGCAATGTTGTCATTTGAGATTGTAAGTAGGATCCCCGTGTTGGAGGACTAAAGCTCTCCCGATGAACGTAGCCATTTTAACCTGGAGTCTTGGAGTTTGGTGACTACCTTGTCTGCGGCATAGTGACATTTGGCCAACAACTTTTTAAATGCAGAGAAAAGTTGTGTTCCATTCCCACGATGTGGAACTAATTCTGTGATAAAATTTTGTTGAAGGTAAGCAATTGAAATAAAAAGTTATACTATACTAGAGCGGAGATTACCTGTTCCAAACGACGCCGAAAACTCGTAGCCGCCGTTGTGAGGGCGTGGCACTCCAGATACCACGCGACTGAGATAAGAGCGGGAAGACAGGTATTGTAGCCCTCCATAACATGCGTCATGATCACCGTTAGGAGGTCTAACTTCCCTTCCTTATCGTGTAGAAATATGTGCGAGTTGTAGAAACACAGCCCCAGGATGATCGCCGTCAGGGTAGTTACCATAGACCGCAAGATGAATCGCAGCTTCAGCGGATGTCCAAACACCTCATGGTATGAGGCCTGTGAGGAAGGTATAGATTTTGTTACTAGCTTGGGGGCTATTTGAATTGTACACTGATTTGAGGACAGAGGGAGTGATATCTAAGAAAAAGAGGCGGACTTTGTTTAGAGAAGGATAGTACAAGCCAAAATTAAAATCGAGCCTAACCCTTACCTATCGTGTCAGAGTCAGTTACCAGTCGGGCTCATTGTCTTACTGAAAAACCTGACTTTTTATGTCAAAACTTTACCTCTCATATAGACCAGCCCCGTGGTGTAGTGATCGGTACATCTGACTACGATCCTAGGGGTCCTGGGTTCAATTTTTGTCTGGTAACTTGGTTATCTTTCCCGAAAGGAGAATTACCCCAACGGTCGCCAAGTTTTGGTTAATTAGGCTCAAGTTACACACCCTCACACTCACTATCACCATCACCTCATCTCATCGGGACATTGAAAGAGCCTCCACGGAAAGGATGTACGATTAGTACATTCGGACGTTCCTTGGGCAAACGCTACATTAGTATCGGCTAATATTTCCACTACTGGGCTACGATTGATGTAGCCCAGACGCGCAATAATATATTATTATTATTATTATTATTATTATTATTATCTCTCATATGGACAATACAAATTTATTTTTGTGTGGTTTTTTTGTCACCGTGTATTACTACCCATTCGGGTTGTACTAAATACGCTAGTGAGTTAGAGATGAGGAAAGTTAGACTCATAGAAAACATACCCCAAGGTCGGATCCAGGATTTTCTTGGGGGAGGAGGGTGCTCTTACGGCACGATGCTGGGGAAGGTTGCCCCTCGAGAAATTCTTACGGAAAAATCCTTCAAAATTTGAGTTTACCAATTACCAATGTAAAACAATATTAACAATAAAAATTTAAAAAAAATCTAAATAAAATATGGTTAAGTCATCCGTGACTATTTACTCTGCATTTTTTTTATATGTAAGTTTACTAACTCTATGGATTAAATAAAGCTTATTTAAATTTCCAGCTGGCACTTAATTATCACACAGAAAAATAAAATACTGATTAATGATAGAGAATTAGAAAAAAAAAAGCATCGAAGTTCATCGTTTATTCATGTGTATTAATAATTTGTGTTAAAAATATAAATAAATTATTTACAGTGATTGTCAAGCGAAAAAAATATATTACTTGACAGAACACTTAGTAGTGACTACAAGATAATTTAATTGGATTAATTTACTATTACTCTTGTTAATACTAACAAAAACAAATTTATGATAAGGGTGTGGGTCCCCCCATGACCTCTTCCCTTCTGGATCCACCTCTGGTGCACCTGAATTTGCATGAAGAGAGGGTGAAAACCATTTATTTTAAAAAACCTCAGTACACCTTGTGACGAATCAGTCCCGTCATCGGCAGTCAAGTATAATTCTAGAATGATGCCGTTGGACCATTTGCCCCCCAAAGCGGGTGGCGATATAAAATGTACCTGGAATTCAGCCCAGTGGTTGACGTGTTCAATGATGCCAGCGTAATGACTTAGTGAAAATAGAGGCGCGGATACTAACATGGTGATCGTGAAAACCTCAGGCCAACTGTTCCTATGGTAGGATGTTGTGACGCTCCATACTTCCCGTAGTATTAACAGGACAGTCCCCACCGCCGAGACCCCCAGGCAATAGCATTTGGACACTGGCAGGACGCGAACTGTACCTGATGGTCACAAAGAAAACAGCATTCAAGGGAATGGTTCATCTTACTTGTTCTTCAGTTAACAACCTGAAGATTGGTTTGATGTGATTTCTATCCGTCCGATGTAAGGCATGCAGTCATCCCTTCGGCTGGTTAGTGCCGCCTGCATCATTTGGCAGAAATCACATGTACCGAGGGAAGTCATACAGTGTGGTGGTTCATCGTTGTTTTCTACACTGAATTTATATGAGAGCGCAAGAAACGGCCTGCCAATTTTGCCGGGAAGGTATTTTCACATCCCTTCCAGTGTTCTTTTACATGCCGCAATCGACATGGTACCGACGTCTTTACTTCCCCTCTGAAGCAAGCTGTGCTACGGATCTTTTTATTGCTAAAGAAAAATACATCGACCTCAGCTAGGTTTGAGCCCACTAATATCGGGTTATGAAGCGAGAGCACCTTATTCCAAGACCACCGAGGACGTCTCATCTTACTTAAGACGCTAGAATGGTCGAGCAGAAATTCTTAAACGCCCAGAAACCAAGTGGGCTTATATCGTTGCTAGGTGGAGTTGTGAAGCAGTAGGAGAACAAACGGGGGAGGAGTAAAATATAAATGACCATACAATTTGTGTTGTGACCTCTCCTATTAAATTATATCATTCTATTCATAAAGCTCCATTATGGACTCTTAGACCAGTTACCTTTCTTTTCCCGGGATTTTGGTTGTTAATGATAGACTAAGCTATGTGGATTTTTGGACATTTCAAAGTGAACATTTTTATCTTTTAGATTATTTTTACAAGTTTATATATAGATATATATATATATATAGATATATATATATATATATATAGATATATATATATATATATAGGGTCATAGAAAATGGCTTTGTGTTCATTCTGGAGGATACTAAACTCATGTACTGTTAAAGGTTTTATTAATATTCAACCTAAGCAAAACATCTGATTGGCTATATCTCAGTTATCTAGGCAGCCTACGGGAAATGTCACACGCGTAAACATTGTAGCTCGCCAAAATGACTCAAAATACTGAATACAATCTTCCCTGATTTACTTTTCCCCTTTGGCAACCCATTAGTGGGTGGGAAGGAAATAACTGTGAGCTAAGGTCAGTAATGTTGTTGAAGTTTTTATAGAATCCCCCCGTCTACCCCCCACAAAATAAATAGTGATATAGTAAAAAATTATTCGTAGCCCTTTTTCATAATACAAAATTGTATCGATTCCGGCAATAAGCTGAGTTTTTATATACACAACAGTTAGAAAGTTTTAGATCAAATGAAATATATAAATAATAAACTCTTTTCCATTTCCTGTGTTTGGATTTTAAATTCAATTAATAGAAAATGGTAGAGAAGAATAAATATGAGCTAGAGAATTCATTTAAGACATTTTTGCTAAACATTATATGTAGTTTTTAGTTCAAATATACTGTACCTGTAGTTTGAATTTGAATAGGAAAAACACCGAACACTTTGAGCACCATTACGATCGGCCTTATACTTTCATTAAACTCATTCATTTGTTGTTTATTGCCGAAAGTGGTTGATGTTGCAACGCTTGACAATGTTGATTTGATACAATATAAATGTTTATTTGGTGGCATTATACAGTCTCAAATTTTAGTCCATTGTAAATTTTAGTATAATATTTCCCTCTCTTGCTTCTAGATAAGAGATATTGTATGATCAGTTATAATAGTAAAGTCTTGTAACTAAATCATCGAACTTATATTTATTGTACAACAATATTGATTAGACGAAATAAAGAATGTGTTCTATATCTATAAATCCTTAAAATCCTTAAAATAATACTCTATCAAGATGTCGCTATCCAAGAAAATTAAGATGAAATACGGAATTTACAAGCTCAAGTGATTCTTTCAAAGATAAAAAAAAAGATGTGATATTTTCAAATTAATGTTACATGAAAATTTCGAAGAAAGAAAAGTAATATGATTATAATGTCATTCCGTTCATGTTTTTTTTTATATGTTAATGAGGGATTTCAAACGTTCTTTGTAAAATTTGTTGTTAAAACACTCGACAGAGGGTTGTGACAAATTGTTTTTTCTTGGATATTTCATTCCAATATGACAAAAGTTATTTTTCTTTAAAAATATAACATACAGATAAAATATGATACAATAACAGGTAATGTATGAACAACTCAACATTTAAGAATCACTTTTATTATTGGCTTACTTTTAACTTATTTAAATTTTAAAAATTTAATGGCGTCCCACCACTACTAGATTAGAGATTTTAAACAGTCTTTCTAGGATAAATTATATAAGGTGAGAGAATTATAAAAAGCTGTACAGAATTCACCCAAAAAAGGGTGTGAAACATATTTTCTAATTTTGACTCTAGCCTTTAAATAATTATAGGGTGTTTTATTGACGAGTGTTGTTTGACGAAACAAAAATTTTCTAAAATGACTCAGTGATTTTTTTTTTAGAATGAATATATGTGAAGCATTTGACCTGACAAATAATACGGTATACTTGTTTTTTTTGTATAAAATGTTTAAAGTTAGATTACTGATGTGTGATTTTTTTTAAAGTCAATGTTTTTCGTAACACACTATAGGAGAAAGTTTGTACTGCTATTATTACCACCATCAATTTTAAGTGTGCCAAAAGTCATCAAAATATTACTGTACAAAAATGGAAATAATTTCACAAATGATTTTCAATCGTAAAGGACGAAAAAGATTTCGTTCGATTTTTACTATATTTTATTTATAAATAAGTTATACGTCAAAGAGTACTTACTTTACTTACTTGTCAACCATGAGATGTAAACTAGGAATAGTAAGTATTTTATTTCTCAAATATAATTGACATATTTTTTGTGTGTGCAATTTATTTCACATAAACTGTCAGCATAATTTTTAAATCAATCTTCAAATACTGTACTCGTACAAGGTGTTTCAAGGGTCCTTTTAAACTTTCGTCCATTTTATACTTCAGATAATGGAAATAACGATAGCATGAAATATGAAGTGTACTTCTTTTGGTTATATAAAGTATGAAAAGGGCCTACAAATAGATCATTTGTACAAAAAGACAGCTATCGAGCGATATAGTCACAATAGATTGTCAAGTAATTTAATTCCATTGTAGTAACTAAATTAACAATAAATCAATTATTTGCATTATTTAAGAAGAAGTTTGTAAGATAATTATAATTTTTTTTAGTATCACGTCATACAACCTGTTCAAGTTAAATAAATAAATACTAATTACGCTGATGAGTTACGGGTGAGGAAGGTTGAATTTAGAGGAAGCTACCCTCATTTGCGTGGAGGGAGAGTGTAAAAATAATTGTAAGAAAACTTCAGTAAGATCCGACCGGGATTCGGACCCCGATATCCCTGTCATCAGCAGTCTAGCCTAACATGAGAATGACGCCTTAGACAATGCAATCACTGAATCAGGCACCATTACAATCAATGGCGCTAAAACAAGTTTTGAATTATGTTCAACAATTTGTTTTGTTGGGAAACCATAGGCATTACGCTTGATTAATTTTGCGTTTGTCATCGCGTATTAATACCCGTTTGGTTAATACGCATATATATTAACTACATTAATGTGTTAAAGAGGAGAAAAGTTTATAGGTAGTGCACGTGCATTTTCGTGGAGGGAGAATGTTAAAAATTTAGAAAAGTCACCTTCAATACAACCAACAAGGGTTCGAACCTCTATATTCCCGTCATCAGCTATTAATTGCGAGAGTGACGCCTTATACCATGTGGCCAAAAAGGCAGGTAAGTGCACGTTAAATACCTCTTATTTTAAAAAAAATTGTGTGTTTCCTTAGAGAAAATACTGGTAACTTTTATTTTACAATGAGATACAAGAATCGATATGAAAAATGAAGTAAACTACTGAAAATACAATACTGCAACAGATTAATTCTTGGTCACTTTAAAGAGTGCGATGGTAGTAGTTTGTTTATTTACTAACCATTGACTCTCCACACAACATAGGAACAAATGAAGTTCATTCACAACTTACAGAGGTCGAAAACCTCGTAATCAAATCAGAAGAAATTTCCATACATCAGCCCGCTGGTACTATAGTGTTGGTCACTGACGCAGTACAAAGTCAGGACAAAGGAGTTAAATAAATTAAAATATGGAGGTTATAATTTGGACATATGCTTTAGTGCTCTTTAACTGCAGTATAATCTAAATTAGTTCCTTGCTCTTCCACATTTGATTAGAGAATGTGGGTGTCGACAGTCGATTCTTTGGAGCTCCCTAACGCCCACAGGAGGCTGACTAACAAGAGCCGTTCACACAAGATCAGAGTTACCCCTGCAGACGTTCACGGGCGTGAACCGTTCCAAGACTCCTACTGCCAGTCTATCAAGCCACTGTACTTACTACTGCGTGGACTGGGGTCATTACCCATTCAGTGGACAGAAACAGGTAACAGCACAATACCCTCTTCAGTGGTACAATGGTCATAGGCTTCACTTTCACAATATACTGGACTCCCGATTACGGAGATCCCGGTTGGATATACTGGGGGTAGTTAATCATAAATTGTCCTCGTCCACACATTAGCGTAGTTAGTACATATGCGTACAACCCAAATGGGTAGTGAGACGGGGTGCCTAGCACAAAAAAAAACACACACACAAAAAACATTATGATAAACGTGTCCTTCCTACCAAGGATATATAAATGGGGGTTTCCGGTGGGCCAGACCCCCTAAAATTTTATGGACACACCTTAGGGGGATGTCCATATGTACTGCACGTATAAAAACTTTTGTTGGCTAAAAGGTTCCCGGCCCCATGGTTTAGGGGTCAGTGCACCTGGCTACGAGCCTAGGAGTCCCGGGATCAGTTCCAGAATGACACCTTGGGTATTTTTTCCCGGAAGGGGAAATACTCCAATGGTCACCAGGGTTTTGGTTTGTTAGGCTTAAAGTTAGGTTTCAGAGCCGTATGTAAGAACTTGACTTAGTGGACACTAGCGTGGATCTTCTTGGGTCATCATAGATTAAAAGGTGGAGCGATAGTGTGCTTGGGACCACACTATCGGTCCACTAAGCATTCACTAACGTTCTTAGATACCGCCCTCTGTGTTTCCACTGGTTTCACAGTCTCATTCTTATTGTCACCATCGTCTCATCTCATCGGGACATCGAAAGAGCCTCCATGGAAAGGATGTACGATTAGTACATTTGGACGTTCCTTGGACATCGGTACATTAGTACTGACTAATCTTTCAACTAATGGGATATGATTGTTGTAGCCTAGGCGCGCAATATTATATATTTTGGCTAAAGGTATAGTCACATTTTCTAGTGATCCCCCCCTCCCCCCCAAAAAATTAACATTCTACGCCCTTGAGCTACTACAGGTTTTCAGGGCTACAGTAGCTCCATGGCTTCTTTGATGCTGACATCTGACGGCTTTTAAAAGCTACCAGACCAAATTATGTATCCCTACGCCGAACCATATGATCTGCAAAATCATTTGTTTAGCAGCTGTCACTTCTGACAGTCAAAATGTAGGTATATACCTAAATGTTGATTTCAGAAGTCAGCTGTGAGCTGTCAGTCAGCACCAAAGAAGCCATAGGTCTACTGTACCTACAATCGGTTCATTGGTTTCAGGAGAGATGACATTCAAGAAATATTCCAGTGCCATTTTGTACAGTTGCGCGCACTACCTTTGCTTCATTGGTACCCTTTCTTTCACCCTCAAGTCGTGGTTCCTTGGCGTTGTCCCTCAAGGACACTTTGCACAGTCTCTCTACGCAGCGCTTGGCATCAACCTTTGCCTCCCAGTGGTTCTGGCACCCCTCATCAATTGGACAGAGGCGAGGAACGTCGCAAGATATTGCAACAATTGGTTTTATTTTCAGGTGGGAAAGCTAATGTTAATACATTTTCCCCTTGGGCATTAAGTCCTCAACGTGCATGGATAATAGTTACGTGGATTCGTAGCTATGTGGTTGCGGCATTTTGACTTACGACAAGCAGTAACATCTATCAAGTACCACATTAAACATAATAGATCCCCTGATAAACTGACGCTCAGCTGATAGTATCGTCGCCATTTTATTGCTAGAGCAAGTTTCTAAAATTTCGTTTTCTCAAAGCTTCTTTTCATAAACAGAATCAGTTTGTTTTAACTATCCTTTGAAATGGACATTTATATCTATACTAATATTATAAAGAGGAAAAATTTGATGTTTTGTTTTTTTGTTTGTAATGGATAAACTCAAAAAATACTGGACCTATTTTAAAAATTCTTTCACCAATATAAAGCTACATTATCAGCGAGTAGCATAGGCTATAGCCTACTTTATTTTGGAAATTTAATTTATTCCTCATAAAAATGTCGATAGTATATTATATAGTCGTTGGAAAAAAAAAGTTGTTTATGGGAAAGTGGGGTTGGTGAAGGGGGCGGGAGGATAGGGGTGAGGAAAGAGGAATGAGATGAAAATAGGAGGGAGGATAAAAAGAGGGAGGGGGCTATACAGTGATGGTAGGACTGTATTAAAAAAAAGTAAAAAAAAGTTTTGTTTTTATATTGACATGATGGATGATTTGAAGCCTTGTTTTACAGGATTCTTTACAATATTTTTTTTACGGGGAAGGGAGCTATTCAATAATATATTGTATTTAAACATAATTTTATCTACCTACATGGTTTTTAAACATGCGCATAAATATGCGGAAAGAATTAACCACGTGGGTAGAGGACTTACTGTACTTGTATATAATGGTTATTGTTAAGTTACCCACATTGGTGGTCACATGGACTAAGGTGCTAATATAAAAAAAATTATTGCCATTATTGAAGGGGTCAGGGTTCGAATCATGGCCAGATTACTGAAGGATTTTTTTTCCCCTAAATGGTTTCTCACTCGCCCGCCACAGAAATACGGGTACCCTTCTTCTAAATGTCTTTCCTTATTCCTATCCCTTTAGTGTAACAATTTGAATAACATGAAGGGGTAAAAAAACGTGGTGATCCTATGAAACTAGTAACTTAAAGTAGATGTATATGGGTGAATATCTAAATAAGAAAGTGCAAAGCCATAGAAAGATACCTTTTCCTTGGATAAATATAATTATTCATTCCACCCGAACTTTTGAAAGCGCCTAATTTCAAGTGATATTTGTAACACTTTCTTCTTCTTAACTCAATAACCCGCCTCGGTGGCGTAGTTGGCTAACGCGCTTGTCGTGTTGAGCTTGACTGCTGAGGACGGGGAGATCGAGGTTTGAATCTTGGTCGGGTGAACTGGGGTGGTTTTTTCTAAATGGTGTTCCACTCTCCCTCCACGCAAATGCGGGTTCACTTTCTCTAATTAAACCTTCCCAATTCCTAATACATTAGAGTAATTAGTACTTAAAGCGTATAACCCGAACGGTTAGTAAGACGTGGTGCTAAATAATATTATTATTATTATTATTACTATTATTATTATTATTATTATTAACTCAATAAACTAAAGGTTGGTTTGATGTTATTTCTATCTATCCACTGCTGTGCAATGTGCATTCCCCCAGCAAATTGGCTGGTTAGTGCTGCCTGCACCATCTGGTAGAAATACCATATACTAGGGAAGTTTAGAAAAGGTTGTGGTTCCCCGTTGTCTTCCACACTGAATATCAATGAGGGAGAATGAAAGATCCTACCAATTTTGCTGGGAAAGGTGTTTTCACACACCTGCAATAATTATTTTACATGCCACAATCAACATGGGACCGACGACTTTACTTCCTCTCCGAAGGAAATTGTGCTACGGATTTTTTATCGCTCAAACTAATACCATCAAGGTTCACATTATCAATTTATAACCAAACAAATCAACTACGTTGTGAGGTTCGAACCGTGTGAAAATAAATTAGTTTTATACCAATATTCTAGAACAGGGCTGTCCAACTATAGATAATCTGAGGGTCACATTTAAAAAATACCAATTCGAGGACTGCATTCAGAATTATAAATATGGTTCAGATATTAAAGTATATTGCTAGTCCAACTGTTAAGTTTAGCAAGCACTCCTAAAATTTCGTAATAAAGAAAAGTTATGTTTCCTTTAAAAATTCTTATTGAAACATTAGACATAACATAATTGTTTATAAATTCATAATTATTATTTCATTTTAATGTGAGCTCTGCAGTTTTTCGTTTATATTTACTGAAGTAACCTATATTAAATGTCTATGCTCGTAGTTGCCAGTCACAATAAACGTGAAAGTGATTTATGAGTCAATGAACACCAGACTTTGGATGTTATGGATTTCATCGTTGAAAAAGTTTTTTCAAAAAGATATGTGCTCCCGAGCATTTAAAAAAAATCGTCCAAAGTCCCTCAATTTCGGATTTCTTGGTAATAATTTTATAATAATCTTTTCCTTTTTTGATTCTGCCAGTTTAAAAGTGGTCTGATAGCAATTCCCACAGTTCCAGTTGAAGGTCAGATCTTACGTTTCAATGCTGATAATGCTCAATGCAACGATACATCTATTATTATTATTATTATTATTATTATTATTAGTTTTATTGTTATTATTACTAGCATCGCGTCTTACTACCCGTTCGGGTTATACGCACTTACGCTAATGTGTAATGGTAGGGTGATTGTGAGATGAAATGGAGGACCTACAGTTTAACGTGG
>CABFVZ010002719.1:0-29473 GCA_902151445.1 Timema monikensis | reverse complement strand
CCGGCACAGATTTATCTGATTATCAAACCCTTCCTTCACCTCTGACAAGACATCTTGTGAATGTGGGGAATGCCAGGCCACCACCGTGGTTCGGATTCCACTTTAAACTGTAGGTCCTTCATTTCATCTTACAATCACCCTACCATTACACATTGGCGTAAGTGCGTATAACCCGAACGGGTAGTAAGACGTGGTGCTAATAATAATAATAATAATAATAATAATAATAATATTATTATTATTATTATTATGTAAAGCCTACTCAAGCGATGAGGAACTATTGTTACTAGTGCTTCTAAATGGAAGAATAGGTAAAAACGTTTAAACGCACATCTTCTGTTACGTGATCGGCTGTATAAATACTTATCATGCACACTATTTGACGATCTGAGGCTTTCTAGACAAAACTCATGGATAGGACAAGGAAAACAGCAGTGTGCTTGTCGCTGAATCAACAAACACTATTTGCTGCTGGTTGTATCAACTACACATTGTGTTCGAGACAAATATTCAAAAACTGTCAAGATTAATAATATTCAGCTAATATTTATATTAATTATTTGACGTGCACTTTCTGAACCAACCAAGTATACCAGCACACGAGAATTTCTATGAACGAGAGCGATAAGGCCTACCAATTTTGCTGGGAAAGGTATTTTCATATACCTTCCAGGGTTCTCTTACACGCCACAATTGACATTGGACAGAGGGCTTAATTTCCCCTTCGAAGGTAGTTGTGCTACATAATTTTATCGTTCAAGAAAAATCTGTCTAACCCGGTTGGGTTTGAACCAACGAACATTGGTTCGTCTCAGGAACCGACGTTCGTGGGGTTTAAAAATTAAACATGTCTACTCAAGCAAAATTGTATTTATTTTAATCAAACAAGTTGTTGTTTTTTTATTATAGAAAATGAAATAGCAAGCTTAGTAATTGTTGTTCCCTTCCATCCAAATTTGATCGCTCAATGATACAAGATGACACCTTGTTCCAGGGACGTGTCGGTTTACTGGTTGGTAAACCTGACCCGCTCCACTGCTGTTATCACTTGGTACCTCAACTGCTGCGCCCTGGATAAGGCAGCTGACGCACTCATGGTCCAGTTACTCAAGGTTCGTTTGTTGCATTATCTCACCTTAGCACATTTTAGAACCTCATTGTTCTATCTTTAAACATAGTTATCAAGATTTATTTATAAAATTAATAATCCGTTTACTCAATCGGAAGAGACATTTCGTTTACCCTGAAAGGTAGTAGTCTTACCTTGATGTATTCCACTATGACCCTATCTCATGAGCTGAGTCATAGTGGAATCATGGAAGGTTAAACTTGCTACCTTTCTGGACCAATAAAAGGTACGTTTAATTTATTGCTTTTATTTAATATACTGACCTTGAGTGAAACTAAAAACAATTTGAGAGGCTATTAGTATTTATGTCCACCTATGTAGTATAGTGGTCAGAGTACTTGTTTACGAATCCAGAGGTCCCAGGCTCGATCCCCGGCACTTCCTGATTGTTCTGTGAAGCAGTGGATCTGTAACGGGATCAACTAAGTCTCATGAGGACAAATGAAAGGACGAATGGTAAAAGTAGTAGCTTTGGTCTATAAAACTGAGATTAACGGCCGGAGGATACATTGTTCATCCAAACTGATAATCAAATTCAAGGCCCTTAGGCAGATTGAGCTATGTTGAGAGACTTTGGAGATAGATCATTGATATTCTGAAATAAATTAGTATACTGGTGGCTGACACATCTTTAAAACTCAAACAATGGTAACCATTGGACATTTTGGACGAATTTAAAAAACTTTGTAGCTTTAGGCTCCTTTCAGACGAGCGTGCTTTAGCTGGTTCACGAGAGCCGATACCTTCAGCTCACTAGAGCCGCGATGCAGCTCACACGAGCTGGTCACTCAGGCCCGTATGCAAGGACGATGCTGAGCACGGCCAGAGTACAGGTAGAGTATGAGTCTCGTGCTAGTACGATCTATGACGCTATATCTTGAGTCTCGCCTGAGTCTGGTCCCGGGCTTGCTCAGGCTATACTCTGCCCGTACTCAGAGGATATTTCCACAACATGGCGCTGCGCGCATAGACGATCGAGACACCTGTTTTAACGACATACCTCATGCTCTGCTAGTGCTCAGCCTGTACTCCGGCCGTGCTCAGCATCGTCCTTGCATACGGGCCTCAGTGTTCTACAATTCTTGAACCAGAAGGCTATAGTGTTAACTCTTGCAGTTAAAATTAGAAGAAAAAACAATACTGTGGGTGCATCCGATAATAAGGTCAAGGTTGGAGAATTGCCGTTTTTATACACTTTTTAATGAGCTTATTTCCACTCTTTTGATGGGTTGTAAAACATTTTATAAAGTGTTCGCTGCAGAAGAGAAATACTAACATGAGAAGATGTATACCTGCTGTAGAGAGATTAGCTGTCACACTAAGGTAAATTATAAGGTTTTGGACAAGTAAAATTAAGAGTACCATAATATAAAAAGATTATAAGTATTTATAGTAAGAAAGACCAGTAGGAATAGTAAGTTATATAGTTTATAAAATACAATAATAATTTTTATGCAAAGCATTGAAACAATAATTATTTTACTATATTATTTATGGATGTTAATAGCTATCAAAATGACAGCTAAATATCATATGACATGGCGTATTAATATATAAATTAATTTTAGTAACTTTTATAACTGTCAACTGCTGTCCCGTCTATCCCGCACTTATTTTGTTTAGAAGGGACGGGGGGAGGGGAGAATAATGAAGTGTAACAAAGTGAATGCATTTAACTTTATTGAACTGACTTTCAGTAACAAATCAAAATAAAACATTTGAAAATTACTTTTTGAGACATAGTATTAAAAGTTTTAAAGACGTGATGAAAATGAATTCAATAATCAAACTCAATCTATGCAGAAAACTCTACCAAGTCCAAAACACTGGAGGCGTCTGTCATAAGGGAAGAGGCAGTTGAAGATGGATGACTGAGAGTTGAGCAATGGTTTGATCTATGTGGGGTTTCAGTAAAAGGTACTTGTACCGACCGAATGAATGCCATAAGTCTCAAAATGAGGGATATGTAGTAAAGGTAGGACTATCTGAGAGGTATATGGTTCATACCGACTGATGGGATTTTGGTTTTGATATGAGAAAGCTTGGTTTTGGTAAGGATAGTTAGAAAGTGGATAAGTTAAAGGGTATTGATTGGGAATGGAATTAGTTTAAAATTTCATGATGACTTGCATTATTTCTGCTCTCATTTGCATTTTTGTTGATTCAAGGACTCGCTTTATAGATGGAAGGACGGAAAGTAGGAAATGGATGTCCTCATCAGTTCCAAATTCTTCCTGCATTCTTAGTTCACTAGCACGCCTTTGCTGTAAACTATCTTTGAGGACTTCGTAAATCCTTTCCACGGGATCTTTTGGCCTCTTTTTGGATGACTAACCAGACGTACTTGTATGATTTGGCTCAGCTACAGTCTCCTCCTGTTGTTCCTCGTCGTCACCCTCATTCATGCTAGAAACAGTCCTGTAAAAAAAAAAATCCTTAAATTTTGTTTTATCACCACGTCTTACTGCCTGTTCGGGCTATACGCTTAAGTACTAATTACGCTAGTGTGACCGGGATGAGGAAGGTTAAATTTAGAGGAAGTTGTACCTATAATTTGCCACTTTTATACTGGTATGTGCTTCAGCCATCACGGCGTATTAGCGGGCTCATTTCACTCAACACAATCGGACTCTTTGTTCCTTATTTTCATGGACGTTGAAGAAAACACACCAGAACAGGTCATCAGCCAAACCATAAAGTTTCTGTTTGGTTGACAAATGTTTATTCACCTGGCAGACCAAGAAATCCGATAACATTCACACGAACCCACGATATCTATCCTAGTTTATGTTTTTGCGATAGGAGCGTTCCACTTCTTAAATAAGAAATTGAGTATATTCCAACACATTTAATAAGCTATGTGGTAGACAGAGCCGGCTCAGGAGAGCTTGCAACTGGCTCACTAGAGTCGACACCTCGCTCGTCTGAAAGGATCCAGTGATTCAGTGGCTCTAGTGAACCAGCTCACGCGCGCTCGTCTGAACGGGGCCTTAGTTTTATTTGGTTTAGTGTTTCCTAGATTATGACTAAGCCTAATATCACATACAAAGATAAGTTATTTAATAGGATTAATTAATGTAGATTTTAAGTTATGGGTTAAAATTAGTCATTCCTCAAAGCATCACAAAATGTTTAACACAAAATATGCCTATTTTTTTATATTTTCACGTCTTACAACCCATTTGGGTTGTACGGTTGTGTACTAGTTACTTAAATGAGTTAGGTATTTGGAAGTTGAATTCAGAAGTGTACCCACACTTGCGTAGAGAAAGAGTAGGAAACAATTTAGGAAAAACCAACCCAGTACACCCGACCGAGATAGAACCATGATCTCCCCGTCATCGGCAGTCTAGTTTATTGTGAGTGTAGTGCCTTAGACCATGGGGCCAACGAAGCGGGTAGCATAAGAGTAGCTTTGTCATGTTTTTGTGATTTTTTTAAGGATGTCTCTCAGCACAAAGATTTGAGACTTGTACTGGCGAACTACAGAGTTCTCTGGCTTCAACTAAGTCAACTGACGCGACAGTTAGGAGAATCTGTCTGCTATACCTACTCTTGTTTCATCATATTTCAGTTTGTGGTCCTCACAATATTCATCTATAACATTATATCTATGCTCATCAACGGCAAGTAAATATCAAAAAAGATAATAGTTCAGTAAACATGCAAACCTTTAGTACCCTTTAGCAACCTTTATGTACCAAAATCGCCAAGAACTTCTAAATACCACAAAGTCATGTACTACCACGAATTTGCTTGTTTTATTAATACATAAAAATAGATTTAGTAACGTCTTCCTGAAGTTATTCGAATACAATGTACTATAGGTGATATACGGAGGGAAATAAATACCTACATCATTGTAAATTATATATAAATATGTTCAATTATTGTTTTTGAAATTTTTTCAGTAACATCAAAATAATATTAACATAGTGTATTTGATTTAAAGGAAGCGATGACACATTATACTGATATTTCAAATTAGTTATTGATCTCAGTTAATTTAGTTTATCTTAGAATATATAGCAAACACTTTGTGTATGGCTAATATCTATAAAAAGATATGTTGGAAAACACATGCTACCTGAGGGTAAACGCTAAATATATTACATCCATGTTAAGATACTTACCACCAATCGCGAATACCTAATCTAGTTGTTTAAAACTCTTAATTCAATAGTTAATGTACTGTACGATTTATTAGTACCCTACATAATTCCATTTATTTAGTATAAGGTAAAATTCTATCTATTTATTTATACATCTATCTTCTAGGTGTAACGAGGAACTTCTTATGGCTGATCGCACAAAGTTCCATCACTACTGTTTTCTTATTCGTCATCTGTGACAGTCCGGATAAAGCTACTCAGAAAGTAAGAACAGGAAAATTATAGTCAATAAAGTGAAAAAACTATATATTTATTGAAATAATTGTGCCAAGTCACTAATATTTTCTAAAATTAAATTGAGGAAATTATATGTTCTTTAAAACAATACCAAAAAATGTACCGTTTCTGTCAAGTCATAATAGCACTGTGATTATAAAATAATATATAAATATTTTCACCACACACACACACACATATATATATATGTGTGTGTGTGTGGTGAAAAAAAATAATATATATATATGTGTGGGTGTGGGTGTGTGTGTGTGTGTGTGTGTGTGTGTGTAATAGCCCTGAGCAATGTTGGGGTGTTTGTTTTGGTTTACATAACTCGAGTGGACACACGGCTTAAGTATTGCTGGCTTAGCGTAGTGAGGTAATGAACTAGAAACGTTAAAGGGGAATACTGACTACTCATAGCAATGTATGTTCCAGTTGACCAGGAAAGGGGCCATAGTGGCCTATAAAATACTTTTATTTGTTAACATCGGGGCTGTCACAATTCCACCAATACCACAGGCAAAGATGCTGCCCGACGCCGGACCATAGTATACTACATCTTAGAGTCGTCATCAGTAGCACTTGTACATAAAGGGCATCCATCTAGCCCAGGGTCCCAAGATCGAGTTCTGTAGGGGGTCGCGAGCTGTGTAAGTCAATTCCATTGGTCTAAATTTTCACGAGTAAGCGAGTTCTTCCACGAGCGCAAGCGTCTAATCTCTATATTTCTTTCATATTTCGTATAAACATCATAGTTTTTTTTTGATCATCTTTTAGTAACTTCTATTAAATGAAAATTCGTAACCTTGCGTATTATTTAGAACCCACACAACTACCTTGCCTGTAACCTAACCCCTACCGCAAGCTATCCTGACATATCCAGCCCACAGGGAGGAGGGGAAGATCGAGATATAAATAGTGAAAATAATTATATATATCATATAATTAAATGTGCAAAAAAGTTTAGTACAAGTTCAGCAGAAAATAAATGTCACTATGGAAATGGGTAAAAAAAAAAAGCAAGGAGAAAAGATCAAATATTCATATGGTTCGCATCCAAAGGCGGAGAAAATGGGGATCCATGGATAAATTATTTTATTGGTTAAAAGTATAGTCAAATTTTCTATTAGGATCCCCGTTGGAATATTTACCTTCGCCTTTGCCTTGCTCGCGTCTAAAATAGTATATTATTAAGATGTACAAACTTATAATGGATACATTCTCAATATATCCTTATGAATACAGATTGGTATCAGCAGATTTTTACATTTTATATTTAATAATATTTTTTACGTGATAATAATTGTGCGGGTAAAGTTGTTTATTTTTCTCTTTATAAATGGAGAACAAATCTTGTCCATATTCACATCAAATTTTTTTAACTTTAAGTTATTTAGAAATCAGTGTGATCATGTAGTTATTCTCTTCCTTGATTAAGAGGGGTGCACACTGATTAGTCAAAACGTTCTGAAAACAAAAACAATTTGGTACTAAACAAAAGATTTTGTTCCATTATGTTTTTGTATTGACTAAAAACGTTTTGACTTGTTGCCTGTTTCTTCCTTCAGAGCAGAACAAGTAACTGACTTACGCCTAGCAAATAGTTTATGTTGTTCCTTTTCTTTGTTACCTCCATTTATTTCTCTCTTTCATCCTAAGTACATATTGTGGTAAAGTTTCAATCAATATAATGAGATGTTCAGCGATCAGTTCCATCTCGAACAAATACCACTAGACGTAAACAGCAAAGTACTCGAGGATGCGATTTGGACACAAAAGACAAGTGGGTAACATATAGGTTCCCGAGCTGTGAGTCGCGACGCACTAGGGCTAGTAATGTAAATAGTAGTGTTTTTATTGCCACCAAATCGAATTTGGGCAATTAAAAAAAAATATTAGGTACAGGGGCGTCACATGAAAAATCTGACATGTGAAGGGCGGCCTTAAAAAGTTTGGGAGCCCCTTGGGTAACTTGTTAAACATCAAAGCTTAATTGACACTTCCATTGAAAACTCAGAGCAGAATCTACTTGAGTGGTGCAGCAATTAATAATTAATATTTTGACCCATAATAATTTGCAGCGAAAACTTAAAATGGCTCATTAACAATTTGTTTAATTTTCTAGTAGATATTTTAGATTATCGTCGCGATGGCTGTTTTCTAATTAATGTACTCTGTAGTGAAACAAATTTTCACAGAACGAGAATGACACACTTTTAATTTAACGAGTTATTTAAAATCATTTTTCAACAGTTATAGACGCAGGTATTTACTTGTATCTCATTTTGTAGACGCATCCGCGTATTGAATCTGTTGGTTTAGGCGCATGCGCACTGATTAAGTCAGTTGGTTTCGAAATTTGGTTGGTTCCTCCACGCAGATTTTATGGAGAAGCATGGCCAAAATTGAGGAACCTACGCTATTATTACATATTTTTCGTGATTGGTTTAAAACTCATTACCTGACCACATTTCAGTTCAGTGAACGTTTGAAACCACGGTAAAAAGAGGGCTGGCGCCAAGGCCGTAGCCAGGGGGAGGTTTTGGGGGTTTAAGCCCCCCTGAAATTTTATGAACAAAATGTATATGTCTTTATTTATGGCTCAAACGATATCAAAATTAAGATACAAGTACAATTTAGGCCACTTTTTTACCATAAAAAGCACTTCAGAGAGCTTCTAGAGATGTTTAATATTTTGAAATTTTCCTAGCCTTCGGCAGTTAGGGGGTTATGTTGCCATAAAAAAAACCTTCAGATAGCTTCTAGAACTCTTTATCATTTAGAATTTGTTTCTAGATTCCGGCAATTGAAGTATGTGTCCACCGCCCCCTGAAATTATTGGCTGGCTACGGCCTTGGCTGGCACACGCGCAGAAAAAGTTGTTTTTAAAAAGTGACAATGTTTCGGTGTCAAACATTAGGCCTACTAAATATATTTAATCATATTTTAAAGCATATTTTAAAAAAATGTTGCTTAATCAGTAATGTGAAACCCTAAATAACACATAGAAAAAGGTAGACTGAATCGCGAGCAAACACAAACAATTTCACTTTAGACCATTTTGATCAACGAATGCTCCATTCGTTAACCATGTGAGGTAGCAAGCTTACCTTTCATTATTACTCTATGGTATGGATCAGGGGTCGGCAACCTACAGCACGCGGAACGATTTTCAATATTACTCTGAGCGATTTGAATAAAAATCATATAAAACCTTTATTTTTTATTAAAACTATTGATATGAGTAATAATTCTAATAACGTGTTTTATGTTTCAATTATTCAATTGTTTTGTTTTAAAATCTCAAAATAATGCCTTCAAAATTTAAATTTTGCAAAAAACCATTTATAACTTAAGTATGTATTCTGATTTATATTAAAATATTAAAATATTCATGAAACAGTAGTTATTTAATGTAGTCGAGTTATAAACATTTTGTTACATTTACATTTTACAAGATCAACTTAAATTGGTTTCACAAGTTGTAACTAGTATAAAAATATAAACGATTTGGATGGGCATAGGTTGGTTGGCACGCTGAGCGACTTTGCAATATAACTTCGGCACAACACTACTATAAGGTTAACAATCCCTGGTATAGCTTATAAGATAGGCTCATAGTGTAATCCATCGTCCTTTCGAGCTAAGCAGAGCTTGTGTCCAGCCCTATTTATAAATCGTCAAAGCAAACTGGTTGACACCTTTATCAAAGGGTAAAATATTCTTTGTTTGTTTATACAGGTAGGTGTCAAGTTCCAGGAAACGTTGCTGTTAATTCGCATGACCACAGTTGATGAAGAAACCTATCAAGAAGTAATGAGTACCTCACAAACTACAAAAACTCAATTATTAAGTTTCATCATCTTACTTAAAAATAAAATATATCCAATTTTATTCCTTATTAAAAAAATTTAACAATGGAAAGAGTTCGCGTAGGTTCGTTCGCACTTTCACCATGAGTGGCCTGTTTCATAAAACTACAGGTCTACTTTTTTACAAGAGAATTAACTTATAATTTGTAAGAAATGAGAAAATTATGAAGCTACAATTAATTACTTGTAATCACAAATGAAATGGTATGATTTAAAACTCTTTTACAAGTAAGATTATAGTTTAGTTTAATAAAGCTAAATGTGGATTAATGGTGCAAAGTGCACATTAGGAGTTTGTTAATGCTTTAACACGACTGTCATCTTATATTTATAACATAAAAAACACAATTATTAGTCAGATATACACCCTCCCCCTCCCAATACCCAGAGTCAAAGACTATATACATCCGCAGGGGCTGACACTTCACTAGTAACTATGGAACCATAATAAGTTTGATAGGCATACACAATATGGATAGATGGATATTCATTCATATCTCAATACTCCTCCTAGAATATAATTATGTCCTCTACCATCCAGCTCTATAATCTGACACATTATACAATGCTTTGACATAAACACATAAATTAATTTTGGCAAGGCCAAAATCTTATACATGCCTTATGTAAGCCGCTTTAGGCAAAGGTTTGGTAAGTACATCAGCAGGCATACTACCTAATGGTAAGTATTCAACAACAACATTCTCATTTACAATGTGCTCCCTTATAAAATGGTACTTCAAATCAATGTGTTTAGACTTTGGACTTACTATGGAATTTTTTCCCAATACTGATGACCCTAATCTGATCTGAAAATATTTTTACAGGTTCCTTATCCGGTCTATAATCTAACTCATTAATTAATTTCTGAAGCCATTGGGCTTTCTGTATGGTAAATCCCGTAAATGACAGGGCCATGTATTCTGCCTCAGTGGGTGACAAAGCTATGTTGTTGTGTTTTGTGTTTTGCTATACCACAAGATTAAGCATCTTTGTAATTTGAAATACAAACCAGAAATTGAAAAAGATCATTAACCCTATTTACCCAGTCATAATCACTAAGCCCTTCTAGATCCCAATTTCAATTTTTGATAAACTCCAACTTGTAATTTAACGTACCTTTAATATACATCAACACAAGCTTAAGAGCATTCCAGTGAACCACAGAAAAGTTCTTGTTAAATCTGCCCAACAAGTTCACT
Source organism: Timema monikensis (assembly GCA_902151445.1). NCBI lineage: Eukaryota > Metazoa > Arthropoda > Insecta > Phasmatodea > Timematidae > Timema > Timema monikensis. Next base: position 18,879 of record CABFVZ010002719.1, on the reverse strand, counting down.
CTAAAAGAAGTGTCTGGTCTGGTGATCTGGGAGGCGTACAAGCTTCCAATGGCTTCTTTATATGGAATATGTGGTTGTGGTGTACTTCCCTCTCCTTCAGGCTGAGAGTATTTTTTGTCGATGTTTCCAAAAACGACAAGCTCGAATCCAAAGGGGTCGAAACCAGCTTTGAGTCCGTCATTCGAAATTTCTCCAGGATTGTTTCGATATACCCTTTCTGATCAATCCACAGTTGCTGTTTTTAGTAAATCTTGAGATTCTCGTGCCAAGACAATGACTAACCTGAATAAGATCCTTCATATCAAATTTTGAGACCAATTTCTTCCTTATTAGATCTTTAGCCCTTTTCTTATGGTAAAAAAAAAAATCAAATATCATCCACATAAGGCACAACAATGACAGCTTCATCCTTGTACCTCCTAAAATAAATACAAGGATCTGCTTAAGATTGTTTTAGACCAAGATCTGTGATCACTTTATGAAGTGTCTTATTCCAGCATTTATCTAACTCTTTTAAACCAGAAATAGATTTTCTCAAACGCCACAATTTTCCCTGTTGTTCATTAGTCACTTCTGGAGGTGGCTTCACATAAATTTACCTCTTCCAGGTTTCTGTACAAGTATATGGTTGTAAAATCCATGTAGTCTATTTTTAAATCTTCTTTCATGGCCAGGGAAGAGAGGTATCTTAAGGATGAATATTTTACGACAGGGGAGTATGTATCCTGATAATTTATACCTGCTGTCTGAGCACAGACTTTTACTACAATTTGAGCTTTAAATTTTTGTTACTTTGTGGTTTCATCATTTTTAATTTTTAATACTCATTTTTCTAGCAGGGATTTTCTTCCTGGAGAGTAATCGACAATCACATAGGTATTATTTTTGATGAGTGAGTCAATTTCTTTTTCATGGCTTATATCAAATTTTCATACTCTGCATTTGAAAGGGCCTCAGCAGCTGTCTATGTCTCAGATTCTATATCAGAGATAGCCAATGATTTTTCCTCCTCAGCCAAGTAGGTGACATAGTCTGGCCATTTTTTTGTTGTTGACCTGTACTACGTCTCGGGGTGCTATCTACAGGCACTGGAGTCTATGGTGTTTCTTTAGATATCGACTCTGTGTCAGTCTTTTCTTGTTCTTGACCATCAAAATGGAACCGTAATCAAGTTTGCTACGCATACACAAGATGAATAGATGGATAATAATTATTCATATGTCAACAATTACGAGTAGTTATACATAAAAAAATATTGTCTACAAGTCTCAATTAATAGATAAAGGATTTTACAAGTAAAGTTTTAATGGGTTATTTGTACATAACTAGTTCAGGATACTACCCTACTTTAATGAACAAACCACCTGTGTAAGCATTTTAAGAGTAACATTAATATTATGATTACAGACGTATGATGAAGATGTAGACATATGATTAGTGAGGCTAGAAGACGGTCACATTTGAATAGTCTTGAATGAGTTCATTGAAAACTTAGAAACTATTGCAAGATATGGGTCAATATTATTATACCAGCAACTGCCTTAGTTCGGGAAAAATTAAACTACGCTGTGTCGTACAACAATGTTGAACCTCAAAAACTAAAGAAAATAATTTGATGTACTTCATTCCATAATTTTATTTTATTTTTCAGCTCTAATATAAGAAGCTCTTAACAAACTGTCCCCCTTCTTCCCCTCCCCCTCCCCAATAACTGAGATTCTAATAGGTATTTAACCGAACCAATCACAAAATCTTTTTAAAACTGTTTGTGTACTTTTGGTTGCTGTAACAATGGGATCTAAATTATATATATTCATATTTAGCTTTAAATATAACAGCTGATTTGTAAATATTTTCTACAAATTTTGCACTAGAATTTAAAAGTCAAACTATTTTATTTATTAAAGCCTTTATATTTACAAATGTAAGATATTTCCTTGTAAGTTATTGTGGATGGTATATTTGTAGTTTTACTAAACAGGCCCCAGAACGCACTACTATCCTTAGAAGAAAAAATCTCAGCTGACAGAAATGTAGGTCAATTGTTTTTGCCAACGGACCTACAATTTCACCCTCAAAACAGATCGTGCTACCACTCAGTACGGGGTGAGAAGAAAAATTCATATCCTGAAGCACAAAACCTCAATGCTGTTGATTTAAAAATAGGATAGATCTTATTTTCTATAAAATACAGCAAAAATTATTGTTCTTAATTTGAATAATTTTTCGATCTCTTGGATTTTTCGATCATTGAAAATATACTAGATCTAACTTCAAGTGTTCGGTAATTTAAATGAGATATTTCCGAATCTTGTATAGGCATATTTTATTCTGACTCTAGATAAACGCTTTCCTGAGCACAATAGAGATGTGTCCTCCTGAGGTGCGTCTTGGAGAATACGTGACTCTAGACAGGAAGGTTTTCGTATCAGTAAGTAATTTAGTTAATTATTTTGTATTTACAAGCTCTTGACGCATGTTGGTCCGTTAATTATTTCACAGTGCCATTTCTGTCTCATGAATATTTCAGCGATATTCTGGAGCTGTCAATTTTGTCCTTTTCAGTCATTCACTCATATTACCAAAATTACATATATGCATGGTGTTTAGCCCCATATATTTGTTGATCACTTTGAAATCGATCCAATATAAGAAAAGATTAAACCTTTTAACCCAAACCTAGGGCAGCAAGCCTTATTTAAAAATCTTGATGGATGTACCTGGATTCGTTTGATTTGTTTATCTTGAGTGTGGGATTGTTAATCGGCTTTATACTAATTAATCTACCCGTAGCTTGTACATGAAATAATTTTATTGCCAGGTTTATGAGCGTGAATTCTAATAAAATTCAACAGCGTTCATATGGCTATAGAATGATAATACACTAATTGCATCCTATTGCTTCTTGGCCTCAACATAAACATTGAGAATATTATTTTTGCACAGCTCATGAATTGTATAATAAATGCAGTGTCTTTATTTTGCTTGTAGATCATATCAAGACTGGTGACTTATCTGGTGGTTCTGATCCAATTTCAAGAAGAAGGTTCCCAGGAAAATACATCAAATAGTACTTCAAACAATACCACCACAGGAATTTAGCATTTTCCAGTTTCAAGGTTCTGAGAATATAGCATTAGTTAATTATTTACTTGGGCTTACCACTGGCACATGTGACATTCAGCTATAACTCCAAGTTAGAATAGTATATTTTCAGAAGAAAGTAACAATTTTAAGAACAAGGTCCCTTTTTATAACAGCAACGAATATTGGTCAACTTATCTTACAACAGACATCTAACATTTATAAAAAAAGAAAGTATATTTTCAATGAAAAGAGTATCTAGGGTATAAGATCAATGGATGATATTTGATGTTGTATATTTAATTTGCTAAATAGTTATTACTTATTACTAAAATTAAATTAAAAATAAATAAAATAACATATAAGATTTTTAATAAATGAATGCTATGAAATTATTATGTAAATGGTATTGTAAGAAACAGTATTATTATTATTATTATTATTATTATTATTATTATTATTATTATTATTATTATTATTAGCACCACGACTTACTACCCATTCGGGCTATACGCACTCACGCTAATTTATAATGGCAGGGTGATTGTGAGATGAAATGGAGGACCTACAATTTAACGTGGAATCTGAACCACGGTGGAGGCCTGGCGTTCCCCAAATTCACAAGTTGTGATTAATACACGGCTTGTCAGAGGTAAAGGAAGGGTTTGGCAATCAGATAGATCTGTGCCGGGACCGAGGATTGAGCCCCGAACCCCCAGCACAGAGGTCTGACACCTTACCCCTTGACCACCACGTCACCACAAGAAACAGTAGATTGTAAGAAAAATATGTGAATCTTTAGAAAGTGAGAGGTCGCTCCTTTAAGCTAATACGGTAATATAAGGAAGTGATAATCTTTATTCTCGAGGTTTCCGTGGGCATTACTATTGAAAATACCTTCCTCTTGGTCTTAACACATAAGACAACAGATTACTTGAAATATTCTTAGCAACCTTATTACAGACTGCGGTAGTGGTGTAGTTTCTTTGAATATCTGGTATTTGGGCGCCGATAGACAAGCCGTCTATAAAATATTGTCGATTGCTGCCTGGCGTTAATGTACTAAGTGTAACAGTGACGTAAAAAAGACAATAAAAAATATATTTGACCACAAAATACATGGAATGATATGTTGTGTGTTGGTGGAAAAACAGTGTAATAAGTGTAATAAAGATGACTAGTAATATATATATAATTTTATATATTATTATTCTCAAATGTCCAAAGATAAGAATATAATAACCCCCCTATATATATCCACATAAAAACACTGCTTATCATAGAGGTAAGTTATTAGATACAACATTAGATGAAAATTGATTACTTAGACTATTTTTAGGATCACAACATTTGAATGAAATATTTTAATATAATATAATGTTCTTGAAATAAGATAATGGAATTCATTCTAAACAGGTAAAAAATGTAATTAATCGATCATGAAAAGTGTGTAATGTTGATTTCAAATAACCTCCATCGAATTGGCTTTGGAATAGTGAAATATTTTGAATGTCATTGTTAAAAAATAATAAATTTAGTAGAAAATCTTGACGTGAATTAATTGGTTGGAACATATTCTTTGAAAATGTGAATTATTATAGTCTGTAGTAAAAATGACGTCGATAGAATAGGTAGAAAATAAAATATATTATATTTCTCTTACCAAATGTCTGGATCTCAAGGTACTTTAACGTTATAATTTATGTATGGAGTGTAGGCAGTTGCAGAGCGTGCTATTCCTTTTTTTCTTTTCTTTTTTTGTGGGGCCAGGTCAATGCTTACCGGTAATGATTTTATTCTCCCCCTTTCCCCCACGTGTTAACATACTAAAATAAATTCATTTAAGTTTTCCTAATTTTAAGAAATCACTAGAATTACAAAATCATTACACAAATCTACAAACAAAAACAACAAAATATTATAGGTTTTAAATTAAACTTACCAAATAATTGGATTACTTGTACAAAAATTGGGCACGTCTGTTCTTCTGACTGGCAAACATATCGATGACTTTGTTGTTGAAGTTTGGAATTTTAACAACTCTTTCCTCATGTATAAAACAAACAGCCAGCGAATTTATCTTGTCTTGTCCCATGGTGTTTCTAACGAACGTCTTGATTGTTTTTAACGCATTGAAACTACTGGCTCAGCTGTTGAAACTGGATTAGTTAGTGTTATTTGCAGGGTTTTGCACACTTCATAAAATGAATCCTCAAAGGAATGCTCCATGGGAAATGCTGAACAAATCACCAATTGAAGGCATATTATTTTTAAATATAGGTTACAGCCTACCGTTGCAAGGGCGCCCACAGAATATTTCTCAAGGGGGGGGGGCGGGGTGTACGGGGGGTATGGAATATCCCCCAGCACGGCAGGGAGTTCGGGAGTGCTCCCCTGGGAGAATTTATTAAATTGAAACCTCAAAAGACTCTTTTTAAGGCAATCACTGTCTATTGAAAATAAGATACAACATAAGAAAAATGTTTAAAACTTCCAATATTTGTGCAACCTTGTAAACTCAGGCGGTAATTACCCCCAGGCCCTCCTGCGGGTGCCCTTGTACCGTTGCTCACAAACCTTCACAACCAAATAATAGAGAACAATAAAAGCAAAATAATGTCTGTTTATCTTCACTTACAGATAGTCACAATTTTTAACAAACCAAGTATTAGAAAAGGTTTTTTTTCTTTGCCATTCACCTGCATAAATGTAGAGTCATTAGGCCGATGTGCTTCTAGCTGTTTAGTTTCAAGCTTTTCTTGCAGTTTTAATGAAGAAAATGGAGTTTTAATAAAGAATATATTTTATTAATTTCAATAAATCAATCGTAATCTTACTTATTGGTTCTAGCGGGCCCGCTAAAACTGGCAACTATTCACTACTGTAAGGCTCGCAATAAAATTGTGTATGTCATTGACCTCGAGAAACACCTTACACTGGGCGGGGTTTCTCTGAGATGACTTTTACAGCTGGCCGACGTCAGCTTCTAGATTCAGTAATTTGAGCGCTGACATGACACTTGGAGCAAGGAATGAATAATCTTGACTGGAATACTTTAAAACAAATCCAATAATTCACTGCATGTAGAGATAGGTGCCTCACTACATATTCATGTTTCTTCCAACAAATTTTATAGTATTAAAAAAGAAAGAAACAAATGTTAAAAAAAATTGGAAAAATGTTGGTGGGGCCTAACTCCTATGGCTCCTAAGGAGCCTGAGTTTAGGTGAAAGAATCATTAGACTCGAGACGTATCAACCAATGAGAATGCGAGAAGCAGATATAGCCAATTAAATGCCAGAATACAAGCAGGCAAAAACAATTATCTTCAGGATTCATTTTCATATTTGAAATGCCTTATGGTAGCCATTCTTGTTTGCTATTCGTGAATTTTCTTTGGCTTAGCGTCAATAAAAATAAAGGAGAAATATATTACATTTTTCATAATGTTAGTAAGAAGTAGGTCTACAATAATATTTATGACAATAATAAAATCACAACCAAATAAGAATCGAATTTGATTTAATATGACAAACAAAACTTAAATTTCGCTGAGTTTAAATAACGATGTTTTCTGAACGAACTCCTTTTGTTAAAGTAATATTGGAGTAATTACCTAATAGGCCATTTTCTACGTTTAAAAATCAATCGATTTTATTACGACTTTAAATAGTTCGTTTCATTTTAAATCTATTTATTTTTCTTACGAATTGTGCATTATACGTTATAGACTATTTACTGTGGTATTAGTTATGCATAATTATAAGCTTAGCCTTACATATCATTCTAAGCACATAGGATAGGTGTCAGGCATATTATCTATTTAATCTGTCAGGGCTCATTCAATAATCTAGATAAGACTTGGGCATAGTCTCTTTTGATTTTATTCCTGTCTTCTAGATAAGTCAGGCACCGGATCAACTGAAGTTGAATATAATGTTTTAAAATGTTTGTTTAAAATTATAATGGTCAAAAAAAGCAACATAATAAAACTACCGAAATAAAATTTGAAGAAACATGCTTGACGCTCAGTTCATTCCAAATAAAGTATGGCGATGTGGAACAAACTGTAAATTTTTGCTTCACGTTCCTACTTTTCGTTTCTCTACCTTTATATAAGTTCCTGCTGTACACACAATAGCACTCGTATTTTAAATATCTTATTTATTGTATTTAAATAAAATAACGTTTGCTGGGGTGCTCTTTTAAGTTAAATTTTAACTAGTATAAATGTATGAGCTTATTAAATATTGTTGATTAGATCGGTATTAGAATTTTAAAGAACATCTAGAAAAGAATTTTCTTTAGATATTGGTAGTTCTGCCGTCATCTGGAGAGTTTAATATTTTGTAGAAATGTCAGAATGCTCAGTTCATAAGTTTAGTCATTGATGAGACTGTGTTTGTTTTGGTTGTGTGTCGTGTGCTTATTTGATTATTTATACTGTAGTGAATACATGCATTAAATCCTAATGGTAATGAAACCGAAATTTGGGTGCAATTTTTATTTTAGAAGTTTGGTGTATGAGTGGTGTTGAAAGCTGACATGACACTTGAAGATCCATTTTTTGTTGTGAAAGAGTAAGTACAGTAAATTATTAATTAATACTTGTCAAGACGATAGTCTTTGGATTTATTTTTAAAAATGTGTAAGCTATTTTTATGCAGTAATACTTAGAAACTATTACTTTTGACCTCGTCCAAAGACCTATTTTACAGGATCAAATTTGTTAGTAATTGTGTCCTGACAACCGAATGGGTTCGGAACTTTTAAAGGGAACACAGGTTTGGGATATTCGATAAAGGTCCTCGGTACATTGATAACAATTGATTAAAATTAATAAAACTAGGCATTTTATGCCTAATTATTTTTAAGCAGTAGGGGCCTACTGAAGGTATTTAAAAAAAATTAGTGTCAAGTAGCTGTGCTCATCCTACTCTAATAAACATAAGTTAATCTGTTCATAAGTTTTTTTTCAGCCATGTACTTCATGCTTATTTTTAGTTTGACAAGTTTACCTAAACTAACCAACAAATATTTTCAAGTAGGCCTACCTACAAAATAACACATTTAAAAAATAAATTTTCCCATTACAGAAGCAACGCTACAGAACACTAAAGCTTGTATAGCTTTCAACACAATAAAACTTATAACAGGGGAAAAACACTTGACAGAATAACAATTTATAAAAGAAATAAATTTAACGCAGTTATTAGTTTTTTAAATGAGAATTTATAGGCCTAGAAAGAGAGTTTTATGCAATTAGCATCATCTGAAACTGTCATTGGTAATAGTGTGTATGTTGAGATTACATTAAAAGACCACCTAATAAAATAAGTCAGAATAAAGAGATGTCAAACTAAAATTTGACATCATTATACATATTTAAAAAAGTGGAACAGAATTTACTAAATTATGTTAATTAGTGCAAGTTGTAATATTATTGTCAATATGAAAAAAGATGTGTTAATAATTTAAATAAGTTTTTATAACTTAAGGACTAACCTATAATTAATAGTAGGAAGTCAATTGTATAGTAGACACTATTGAACACATTTGTTAAAAAAATATATACCTATCTAAAACTATAAGCTAACTAGGATTTATATATTTTTGTGGAATCCAAATATGTTATTCTTGGTGAAACAATCAGCAAATATTTCTTAGGTACTTATTTATGCCGATATAATATAAATTTATTACTTTGTATATCTGCCCATTTTTTATATTTACTTTGTACCTATTTCAATCTATCCCTCCATTTTATATAAAAAATAATGTTTGCAAATACTTAATATCGGGCCTTTTTATAATTTCTACCTTCCTCTTCCACTCCTATCAAAGGAATCTCTTAGGGTACACTAGAAGCAAAATTAGTCACAGTCCATGTACATTCAGGAGACAAACATGACAAATAAGCCACTAGAAAGGCAACCAACCCCCCAAGAACAATATTCCATTTCATGCAAGAGTAGGCCAGTTTGATAAATATCTTAGTTTTAAATTAATTATTCTCAGATTGCAGACTAGTAACTAAAATGAGAACAAGGGATGAGGGTAGAGAGATTTTAAATTTAGGTCAAAGGGGGTAGGCCTACTAGAAGAGTAGTAATGTACACTTTGTTTATGGTTAAAGGTTTCAGTCTTACCTTGACAGTATCCACCATGGTTCTATTATAGAAGCTGTGCCATAGTAGAAACAAGCAAGGTAGGTCCTAAGCCTGCTATACCTCAATTTTCTTACGAATATCCATATTAGTCCTAAAGAAAACTATTAGATCTTATTTCAAATATTCATACATCAAGTCATGTACTTATAGAATAACAATAATATAGGACTAGTAAAATGTTGACAACAAAATAACATGCTTGTGTATTTACCTTGGTAGCAGCATACTCTTAAGGTGCCACTCTCGAAGTAGACTGGCCCGCCAATGATGGAGAGATCGAGAGTCAAATCTCGGTCAGGTGTACTGAGGGTTGTTTTCCACTCTCCCTCCACACACATGCAGGTGCACTTCCTATAAATATAACCTTACTTATTCACAAAACTATTAGATTATTTAGTTGGTTATATATATAACCTATATATATGGAGCACCATTTATAAAATACCAACCTTTTTTATAGTGTGTGTGTGTGTGTATATATATATATATATATATATTTGAAGCACCATTTAGAAAATACCAACCTTTTTTATAGTATATATATATGGGTTATATGCATATATATGGGTTATATGCTATATATATATATATATATATATATAACCCAAATGGGTAGTAAGATGCTCTACTAAAAAAAAAATTGTATTTTCTAAATGGTGCTCCAATTATCCAGTCGTAAGAAAATTAAGGTATACCTTTCAGGGTAAACAAAGTGTACGTTTATATCTCCTAGGAATTAGATAAATTTTATTTGTCATACATCTATAGGTCTATATTATGTTTTGACATACCATGATCAAATTAATTCTGAAAATTAGGGCCAGTTTCATAGTCAAATTTAGTACGCCTCAAGTGCGGCGCTACACTAAGTACATGACGACACCTACCTAAACCAGAATGGAATGGGCCAGTTTCCTATGCGAGAATGGCCCATTCCATTCGAGTTTAGGCAGGTGTCGTCATGTACTTAGTGTAGCGCCGCACTTGAGGCGTACTAAATTTGACTATGAAACTGGCCCTTAGGCTAGTATACTTCTAAGCCTATTAGTTTATTTAGACTCTAAACAGTTAACAAGGTTAGACACATGAATATTCTTCATCCGGATGGTAATATTTTTTGGTGTTTTCTAAATAGAATTGGTTAAACTTTAATGTTCTATTTTAGTGAGGTTTGCAAAGCGCTAAACAAAACCAGAGGACTTTACCGCCGCTATCTTGAGCTGCACGAGGACCCAGCAAATAATGTTATCAAGGATGAACTTGAATGGACGACGACAGAACTTCGCAATGCTCTTCGTAGCATTGAATGGGATCTAGAAGATTTGGATGACACTATTGATATCCTTTTGAATTTCATAGTATTGTAGTTTTACATTTAATTGGCTCATTTTAGCATACTCTACCTTCTATTAAGGAGGTTTGTATACATGTTTTTAGTTTGTGTATTAGAGGTTGTCCATTGACTATGTCTCATTTTAAATGATATCCAAAGTGAAAAATCACCCCTAATCAGTTCCACTAAGTAGAGCTATCAAATCAAAATGTTTTTAACAGAAATGTCAGACCCAAAAATATTTAGAGCTATCTTTAATTTTGATTTAATATTAGCTTCATAAGAAAACAAGGCCGTAGCCAGCCAATAATTTCAGGGAGGGTTTGGTGGGCACATTCCCCAACTGCTGAGGTCTAGAACAAAATTATAATTGATGAACAGTTCTAGAAGCTATTTGAAGTGGTTATTTTTTATGGCAACATAACCCCCTAACTGCCGGAGGCTAGGACAAATTCTAAATATTAAACACCTTTAGAATCTATCTGAAGTGTTTCTATGGTAACACAACCTCCTAATTTGTACTTGTACCTTAATTTTGATATTGTTTGAACCATAAATAAAGCCATATATTTAATAATTTCATAAAATGGTGGGGGGCGGGGGAGGGGGGTTGAACTTCCCCTTCCCCCTTCGACTATGGTCCTGTTTGGAACCTTTCAGGTTAAGTGTTTAACAGTAACACAAACATTACTTACAAACATTTTACACACAAATTTACCAACACAGAGTTTAAAATAGCAAGTCATGGGCATACTTACACCACAAGAAGACAATTTGAAGTAAACCGCTAGTAGGTACCAGTCATCCACCTGATGAGACAATAAAAAGTCTTTTACTTATATACTTTAATGTCTCAACTGAAGTGAGAAAATCTATAGCTAGGCCTATGTTTCAGTTATATGATAAGTTTAGTCAGGTGCTAAGCCACACGTAATTAAACATAAATAAGTGTTTTTATTTATATTTTTTCTAATCCAGTACCCTTTGATAAAACCACTATACTTCACCTCACCTTTAGTATGAAACATCATTATGCCCAGATATTGTGAATTATAAAAAAAATTAAGTAAATTATGTACTTTAAAAATCCATGAGACACCTGCGGCTTCTGAGGACGCTATATGCTAGTTCAAGTAGTTCAGATTGAAATAGTTAAAATTGCCGAAATAAATAACAAATTAGGCTCTTGGAGCTGATATAAATGCTCAAATGCTTGCTAACTCCCATGTAGTTTCCAGAAATATCAGTATAATGTTACTTACTTAATGTATGAAGGTGCATATTTATAAATGGGTGTGGGTAGACTTATGGCTGTATTTGTGTGTATATGTGTGTGTGTGTACTATATTTGGGCACTAGGTTATATTATAAACAGACCTCATGTATGGTGTCGGACAATTCAAGAACTTATGCGGCCCTCAGTCGGGGAACGGTTAGACATGCTTGTTTGTAAAGTACAGGCAGTGTTTTGAAAATGTAACCTTTTAGCCCTTCCTCATCCCTACTTAATTAGAGTAATCATATATGTGAACCGCTAGTAAGACGCAAATAAAACTTATGCCTTTGCACACCCATTGGTGTTTTGATATCAACATATTTTCTAATCTAAAACATGCCTAATGGATTCACAAACAATTACCCTTCGTTTACCCTTAAAGGTAGCAAATTTACCTTGCTTGATTCCAATATAGCACAACTTATAAAATAGGGCTATATTGCAATATGTCAAGGTAAGACTGGCTTGCTACCTTTCAAGGTGAACAGAGTGTACCTAACTCAAATAAAGGAACTGGTGTGTAGGCGTGTGTGGACAATGCCCTGTTTACCTCTCTGAGAGCAGTTCTTTGTGTCTCGTGACTCACCTGCTTTTTAATCGTGTGTGTATTTAACAACTTAGAAAAGCAAGGACTTCTGGACACAGGTCATACATATATACATACATTCATTCAGCATTACCTATAGAGTTATATTCCCACCATCTAACAAATTGACACAGCTGACAGAAACAGTTTCTAGATATACTTTTTACATGTTCATACTTAAAGTCATCATGGGCCACAGCTCTTGCTTTTGATATCATCAATAATTGAATTATTTATTTTTATACCCTCTCGGTTGGCCGCATGGTCTAAGGTATCACTTTCACACTAGACCAGAGTGCCGGTGACAGGGAAGTTGGGGTTTCAATCCCAGTCTATTGCACCAAATTTATTTTACAAGCAAATGCGGGTAAAGTCTGTTCACCATAGGAATTGTTTTCTGAAAGGCCTTTTTCCCTACCAGAAATCTATTATATAGTAGGATATTGGTAGGATAAAAGAACTTTCAGAGAGTAATTCCTACCATGAATGGAGTATACACCTCCTCTTAATTCAACCTCCCTCATTCTTAACACATGAGTATAGTTAGCATATATGCTTATAACATTAATAGTTGGTAAGATGTGGTGCTAGAAATCTACTTTTAATTATAGGGACCTACTAAGTAATAAAATTGTAAAGTGTGATTAATGTTGAGCTCAAAAAAATGTCTACAGAGTGTGGCAGAAAATGTTGACACATTTGATAACACTATATCTTTACTATTTCAACTTCTAAATGCTTAATATAACAACAAAAGATTGGCAATTTTCTACATACCCATTTATTATTGAAAAAAATTTAATTAATATCCTTAATATGACCACCATTATATGCAACACATTGTTGTATGCACTTCTCAAATCTTGACATGATTGCGCAATGTCTCATATTGAATTGCTTCAACTTCTACCACAATTATTTCTATAAGTTCCTGAATTGTTTTTGGGCGAGTTACGTAAACAGGACTATTGAACATGCCCCATGCTGTTAAGTTTGGTGAAAATGGTGGCCAGGCAATGTCCTCAAATCATGAAACAAGGTGGCCAGGAAACATTTTATGAAGCACCTCCAATGATGTTCAGGCTGTGTTGTGGGCCATTGCCCCATTCTGCTTGAATCCCTGCCTTTACATTGCAATTCAGGACTCAGAAAGGTGGAACATCAATGGAGGTGCTTCATAAAATGTTTACTGGGCACCTTGTTTCACGATTTGGGTACATTGCCTGGATACTATGTTCACCAGACTTAACACCTCCTGACTTCTTGTGTGATGGAATTTGATGCAATTCAACAAGAGACATCTACAAAGTTATGTCAAGATTCGAGAAGTGCATACAAGGTATCACATATGATGGTGGCTATCTTAAGAACAAGGGTATATAAAAAATTGTCAATCTTTTGCTGTTATATTAAGTTTAAATTGAAGCAGTTAGTAGTTAAAATAGTAAAGATTGTAGTGATATTAAATTTATCAACACTTTCTCTATATTTCCTTTGAAATACAATGTCCATTCAATGAATATACATTAGGATTTACATAGGAAACAGCATTTTAAGGTACACACATTTTTTTGACCAACAGTGATTTTAATAATTTATTTGAGGTAGGGGTACATATTTTAACATTAACTTTCTGAACCGACTGATTATATCACCACATGAGAATTTCTATGAGCAAGAGTGAAAGGGCCTACCAATATAGCCAGGAAAGTTATTTTTACATACCCGCCAGAATTCTTTAACGTGCCACAACCAACATGAGACTAACAGTTTTACTTTCCCTCCAAAGGAAGTTGTGTTACAGATTTTTTTAGCTCAAGAAAAATCCGACGACCCTAGCTGAATTTTTTTTAATCTCACGAACATTTAGATCCTGAGACGAGCACTTTACCCAAAATCACCGAGGTTGATTATATTTAGTAACTTTACTGTCAGATAAGGTCCTCTCTGTGAACATTGGACTTGATAATATCCAAGAACAGTATGTCTAGTTTTAAAAACGAGCTATTTTACTAATCGGATAGTAGAACAAACCCATATACAAATTTGAAATATCTTCGTTATCACATATCAGAATAGAACCATGGCCCCCCAAACTTGTAACGGTTTATAAGTTGTGTGTTGATATAAATGCACGTTAAATGCCTCATATAGGCTAAATGAAAAATCTCTTTGAAGGTGCATAGGTACTAATCATTTTTGGCACCGTGTCTTAGTACTCATTCAAACTATCCTCGCTTAGTTTCACGAATAAGTTAGAGATGTATTAGGTATAGTTGAGAGGAAATGTATACACATTCGCATGGAGAGAAAGCGGAAAACTATTTAAGAAAAGCCCACACTCATTATACCTGACCGGTATTCGAACCCTGATCTCCCACTCACAGGCAATCTAATCCATCGCGAGAGTGACGTCTTAGACTGTGTGACCACCAACTCAGGTCGTTGAAGATAATTACTGTTCGAGTTGTAAGGGGAAGTGACGTGTACCAAGTACCCACTTAATTATGGACGTGTTTTATTTAGCGACACTGCGTCACGCCGACCAATATATGCTCGTCTTATTAGCAACACCTCATGAGATTGAGACGTGGTCGGTTCGAACACCTTGCTCGATGGAATGTGATTCATCACACTGGATATAATATCCGAAGGAATTGTACGGCTACTATTGGAAAATAGAGTTGTCACTGTCTTGTTTTCGTGTGGTCAATCTTTCTTTGAAAATATATATGACAAGTTTGGCAACGCTGTTTCGTCGATGATGCCAATATCTCCTTACCCCTGCACACCAGCTTCCGACATAATTGAGAGCAAGGAGATTTGTCAACAATTAACCGAGAAAGAGAGGGCGAAGATAAATCTTTTATTCGAAATACCTGCAATTCTGTCAGCGGTGATATTGGGTGTAATTTGACTGACTCGAGCGAGTATTGAAGACAGGTTTTCGACCTAGCTATAAATCAGCACAATGACACTAGCTAGACCTTTGACGACATAATTCAATGAGAGCTTGTCCTTAGGGCGTATAATGCGGAGATAACGATTAACGCAACGATCATTTAACATAAATAAGGTGACCTGGCGGTCTAGGGGTAAGGTGTCAGACTTCTGTGCAGGGGGTCCGGGGTTCAATCCTCGGTCCCGGCACAGATTTAGCTGATTACCAAACCCTTCCTTCACCTCTGACAAGACGTGTATTAATCACAACTTGTGAATGTATAGAATGCCAGGCCTCCACCGTGGTTCGGATCTCACGTTAAACTGTAGGTCCTCCATTTCATCTCACAATCACCCTACCATTACACATTAGCGTAAGTGCGTATAACCCGAACGGGTAGTAAGACGTGGTGCTAATAATAATAATAATCCTCCCTTCATCATTCCCTATTCAATGTAGAATAAAGTCATTCCTTACTTCCCTCATGCCTCTCCCCCTCCACTTGGCCTCGCTCAGGCCCAGGATATCCAATCTTCTCTCTTCTATCAATTTCACGATCTCTTCCAGTCAGTGTTCCAATGTTCATAGCCCCTGTTCTTAGCTTATGATTATCAACAATTTTTACAATCGGGCAGATTGGAGGTTGGATGGGAAAGGTTTGGAACAGCTTGGAGGGAGCGGTAGAGGAGGAATGTGGGAGGACGAGAAATAAGAAGTGGCAGGAGACACCCTGGTGAAACGACAGGGTGAAGGAAGCAGTATAGAAGAAGAATAAAACATTCCGAAGGCGTTTTAAGAATAAGGAAACTCTGAAAGAATATAGGGAGAAGAAGAAAAGAGCGACGTGAGTTGTTTGGAAAGCCAGGAAGGATTGAATGTAAAAATTGACGAAAATCCTGGAACAGGATGTGGAAGAAAGTAAGAAGGTGTTAGACAGCCAAGTAAGAAACAGGAGAATAGAGAAAAGACAAGAATGTATAGTGATAGATGAAGAAGGAAGAACGTTGAAAACAGGAGAGGAATAAAAGGAAGGGAAGTGACCTTTCACCATTACTATCTGTAATGGTAATGGAAAGGGTCATGAACAAAGTGGCAGGAAGACTCGGGGAGGAAAGAATGAAAGTCATGATGTTTGCTGATGACTGGATGGTATGGGTAGAGGAGGAGGAGGAGGAAGTACAGGAACAACTACAAGAGTGGAATGAGGAAGTGAAAGAGTGTAGAATGAAATTTACCATCGCAAAGTGTGAAGTGATAATAATGATAAGGAAGAGGGTAAGGCATAATACAGCTATAAGTTTGGATGGAATAGAGCTGAAAAAAGTACAGAATTTAAAATATATAGGAAGTGTGATTGAGGAGAAAGGTGGAAGTAGAGAGGATTTAATGAGAATAAGACAGGGAGAATTGTTCAAGTGAGAGGAGAAGAATGGAAGAAATTAAAGGAGGAAGAGTGGTAGAAGATTAGAGGAAGATGGAGTCATTTGTAATAGACTGACCTGGCTATAGGTTTGAAACATTTGATGATGATTCGGAGCGCCCACGCCCACCAACCAATCATCGCGGTACGTGCTTCTAAAACTTTCCGCACAGGTGACCAATCACGACGCGCTTCTCTGTATCTGTAGAGAGAATTCATAGTCTCCTTTTAAACAATCGCTGTGTCAGAGGGCATAGTTCCTGGGATTAATTAATATGTGAAAGGATTAGTTCAAATCGTGAATTTGTTGTCGATCTGTTACTGTTAACTAACTGTTTTCTATTTAGTCTGCAAAAGGCAGGTTTGTAGCCACAAACTCTCGTATATTCAATAAGTTGTCTCTCTATGCTATTCAAACATACAGTAGTTTTCGTTGACTTTTGTACTTTAATTTTGTAACTACTCTCTCAAATACAGTTTAAAATAACCCTTGACCCCCCCCCCCCCTCCCAGTGTAACCATTGTTGCGCCACTGTTAGGTTCTCTTGGTTTATTTCCCTCTTAGGGCCTTCTAGAATAGAGGACATTTTAGTCTTCACCCTCCCGTGACAAGACATTACTTCAATCCTTACCTCTACAACCCGCCTCTGTGGCGTAGTTGACTAAAGCGCTAGTCGTGTTGAGCTCGACTGCTGAAGACGGGAAGATCGAGGTTCGAATCTCGGTCGGGTGAACTGAGGGGGCGGGGGTTCCTAAATGGTTTTCCACTCTCCTTCCACGCAAATTAGGGTTCACTTACTTTTAATTCAACCTTCCCAATTCCTAATCCATTAGCGTAATTAGTACTTAAAGCGTATAACCCGAACGGGTAGTAATACGCGGTGCTAAATAATTAAATTAAATTACCTCTACAATATTGGTTTTGACCGACACACGGCGCTACTTTTATAGGATTTTGGTAGGAAGGAACTTTTAGAAAATAAAATTAATTTTTTTTTGGTCAGACATGATACAATTTTAATTTATTAGTAGTGTTTTTTAGCACCGTGTCATACTTCCTGTTCACATTATTCACATATGTGCTAATTACGCCAATGAGTTAGGAATGAGGAAAGTGCAATTTAGAGGAAGTGTACCCGCATTGGCGTTGAGGGAGAGTGAAAATCAATTTTGAAAAACCACTCTAAGCACACCCGGACGGGATTCGAACTCCGATATCACTGTCATCTGTATTATAATTTAACACCAGAGTGTCGCCTTAGACCATGCGGCCACTGAACCAGGTATTAGTAGTGTTATTTCATAGGTGACCGCCTCTGTGGTTTAGCGGTCAGAATTATTGGATATAAATCCAGTGGTCTTGAGTTCGATCCCTGGCGCTTACCAGAATTTTTATTTGAAGTCAGACTCGGCCTTTTGAGGATAAATGAGGAGCCACGCCAACGAAAAAAATAGTGGCTTCGGTCTAGAAAACTGAGATTAACGACCGGAGGTTTCGTTGTACGCCATGGGTTTATTCCAAAGATATCATCTAAGAAAAATGCAAGCTAAATATAAAATAACTTGAGGTATGGATATATAAAACTTGTGTTAGTAACTTAATTATCAAAAAGTTCTTTCCTGTCTAAATCAGATTGTTTTTGTGCACTTGGAAATTTATTTACATTTGTTATAAACGTATGAAAACCCTAGAATGACTGAGAAACATGTAAGTTCTTGGAATCACTTAGTTGATCGAGTGAAGGCATGCCCTGTTTTAACTTAACCATTTGCCATTTCGTCTCTTTGTTCCGCGATAACTGCCAAATTTGTTGTCCAATTTTAACGAAATTTGGCTAAGACATTTTTTGAACATAGGTCACAGACAAGTAAGAAACAGATTCTCAACCTTATGGGGCTTTTACTGGGCTCCTTTTGCCAGCTTAAGTCATTCAACACTGGGCCTCGCTAGTGTCACTCCTGGGTGATGATAGAACTAACCGGGGTGACCTGGTGGTCTAGGGGTAAGGTGTCAGACTTCTATGCTGGCGGCTGGGGTTCAATCCTCGGTCCCGGCAAAGATTTATCTG
>CABFVZ010002718.1:0-91224 GCA_902151445.1 Timema monikensis | reverse complement strand
TATTATTATTATTATTTTCTCTTTTTTCTCTTGTCTATTATTATTATCATCATCAGTTTTCTATAAATATTAACCACAACCAAGGAATTTATTTCTACTCCCAAAAACAGTTGGCACAATTTGTTTCTAACAGTTTAATTCAAAATTCAAGATGGAGTAATCCATTGTTTGTGTTATTTGTACTCTCTTCTTCTTTGTGTTTGATAAAGGCAACAATGCCGAAATATTATTATATTTGTGTTTAAAATGTGTGTGTGACTACTTCTACTATAGAAGACAGAAGAAAGGAAGAAGATGTCACCTTTGTGCATTGGATTCTTCCCACATCTTTCCTCTTTCCCTAGGTGGGCTTTCTTCATCAAATTTATTCTTATTCTTAGTAGTTTATTTTTCCTCTTTCTTTAGTTTTATCAATTTCCTTTATTATAAAAGTAAAGACTCAGGATTTTTAGTCTATAATATGAAACAAAATTAGAAAATCATATTTACTATTTATATTAAAATATATTGATTAAATAAGGGGACCACAATATAAAAAGGAATGGGATTAAAGGTGACCAAGAAGAAGATTAAAAAACATCTGTGGTTTGGAAGAAATAATAAGGCAATATAAATAGTAAAAAATATATAAGGTATTATGCAACTAAGAACACACTGACATGGAAGAAGAGATAAGGGAAAGAACGCAATCAGGAATTTGTTGGAAAGAATAAGATAAAGGAACCATGAAACAGGGATGGGAGAGTAGAAGAGCTCAGGAAAACAATGAAATGGGAAAAGGGATAACATAACAGAAACAATCAGAACATCAAGTGGATGGCTGTAGGACTGTGGGAATGGAAACAATCAAGGCATACATTGAATGGATGTAACCAGGACAACAATGAAAGTAATCAAAACAACAATGGAAGTATTCAGGATCAAAAAGAAAACTACACTATCATAAATTGAAATTCAATAAGAACTATGTATTAGAAGAAGTTATAAGGAAATCAAAGCACACAGGTCAACAAGTGAATCGAGTAAGGAATGATAAAATGGAAGGAATAACTATACTGTAGTTTAAGATTGAATGGAACCGAGAAGGAGAACTTCATGGGAAGGTGAAAGAGAAAAAAATATCATATAAGCAAGCAGCTACCGTACCCTCCACTGGCAATATTTTCCCAAATATAATTATTGCTTGTGGCTCAAGTTCAGAAACTGGAATCACTCCCGGTGGTGGATTGGTTTCAATCAACTGAGTGATAACATCAGTCAGAGGGTTTTTCCCTTTCCATTTCTCACTGTCTTCTTCTTCATCGTCATCTTCTATGAAAACAGTAATAAATACATAATAAATATATATAGCTTGAAAAATATTTTTACAGACAAATTTGCAGGCAAAATTATAAAGTTGATCAATTATTACAATATTAAATAAAAAAAAAACTTCTGTGACATAGAAATAGTATAATATTCTTTCAAGTACTTTTTCCAATATACTAACTCTCTGGCCTTAAGGAGGTTGAAAGTTAATGACTGCCAGAACATAAGATCGCCAATTTACAATAATTTAGATTGCCTAAAATCTAAGTGAATAGTATTAAAGATTTGCTGATCTGGTTAAATAGATCCATTCATTCAATTACTGTGATCCACAATATCTTCAAAAGCACTAAACCTCTATATGTATACTTGGACAAAGGTACAGGAAAAGTTGGGAGAAACATATAAAAGAACAAACACAATATGGCTTTTACAACGAAAAGAAGAACATAATTCCCACTTTACATTGCTGACATTAGAAAAAGAAATAATGGCTGCCTCTTGAAGAAAATCGATCGTTACCACCCAATCCCTCAACCTGGGTCTCATTCTATCAGAATACATCAGGAGGGAGTGTGAAACATGCAAAGCATTTTTCGTAGTGTGAATAATATTGATATACATACAAAATTCCTCTATATTTTAAGATATAGTACATGTTAGAAATACAAACAATAAACTACTAAACCGTGAAACAAAACTGTGTGGACTAGATAATCCAAAAACTCCCTTTCTTCTAACACTGAATATATCACTTAAAAATTGATATCATGATTGTGATTAATGATCCTTGCCAAGCATCAACTCTCTTTACAACAAACACTTATTTATGTAATAGAGTGATGATGGGCTATCCCTCACTAACGAGTATGTCTTCCACAGATATTATCAGTTGAGATTGTGAGTTCTTAGGTGACTGTAAAGGCCAATCCTGGAGTTACAGACTTTCCCACAGTGTTTGCATATGTTGTCTGTGTTAAGCGCCGATTGTTGCGGGTTGACTCTCCTATGATATATTCGTTCTTTACTATCAATACACTTTCCAGATTGGTGGCTTCGTCAATGTTGTTAAAAATGTTGTTGACCTTCATCAACAAGCTGACGCCATGCCGGAAAATTGGTCACGGTGGTCTCTCAATTTTCAATGTCAATTAAGCACTTCTTCATGTTAGACTTAAGAACGTCCTTGTACCGTATGTGCTTCCTCCCCAGATTTTGTTTGCCATCCTTCAGTTGTGAGTGCATAATCTGCTTTGAGGTTGAGTTTCTGACATGCAAACAACGTGGCCTGTCCATTGAAGTTAGTGCTTAATGATCAATGCTTCAATGCTGGTAGTACTGGGCTCTTCTAAGACACTGATGTTATTACCCCTGCTGCACTAGCATATTTTATGCGGTGTTGGATTTCAGTATTAATATTTGCATTTGTCAAGAGGTGACTACCAAGGTAAGGAAAGTGTTCAATGTCCTGCAAGACCTCACCATTGATTATGATGGCAGGAGCTACAACGTTGGAAAAAAGTACAAGTTGATACAGAATCTGCGTCTTTCCTATGCTAAGGCCCAGAACAATGCATGTACAGGCATCATTAAATGTATTTAAAATAGCCTGGAGGTCCTCTTTTGAGTTGGCCAAAACAACAATGTCATTCATGTATTGAAGTTAGAGAATGAACGTTGTAGATATCTTGGTCTTTGCTCAAAGTCTGCTAAGGTTGAATAAGCCTCCATCCATCATGTACACTATTTCCCAGTCGATGGCAATTTCCCATCTGCAAACTAAATTATAATCTCAACAAATATTAAGAATAAAGTGGGCGCAATTATGCATCCCTATTTGACACCCATTGTGATCTCAAAGGGTTTTTTAAGTCCAATGCTCAGAATGGTGCCATTCATGTTATCATGTAGCAGTCAAAGAATCTGAATTTATTTCAGGGGGGGAGGCGGCCAATTAGAGCTAAGATCCTCCAAAAAAATCTCGATTAACCTAGTCAAAGGCATTGACGAGATCAATGAAGGCCATGTATAGATGGCAGTTTTGTTCCATGGATTTCTCCTGCATTTGCCTTGCGCTGAAAATCATATCAATGATACTTTGGTTGGGCCTGAATTCGCATTGTGTTTCTGGTAAAGACCCTTTGGTGAGTGGTATCAGATAGATGGATAAAATTCTGGCAAGAGTTTTGCCAGCATAAGAAAGCAGGGATATTCCACAATAGTTGCCACACTGAGCTTTGTCCCCCCTTTAGAAGATGGTTATTATGAATGAATACATCTCCTAAGGTCAGCAGGGATGGTTACGGGGTTCCATATCTTGACAATGAGTGATGTTGTATGGACTTTTAAGGAATTATTGCAAAAAATCTCTGATCATTGATAGAGTAGCTATGTTTTAAAGGATTATAAGTATTATAGTATAGGTTACAATCTTCGAAAACATGTGGTCTTAGTTTTCAGTATAATTTAGGTCATACTGTATCTTATAATATAATAAAGTAAAACATATATTTAGAAAATACAATGAACTCTGTAGTTCAATTTTAAGTTATGTATTTTGTGTTAGAATACAGAAAGTGATAAAAATATGATTATTAAAATCAAAATTATCTGACATCTTCTTTAGTTGAATTTGTTACACACACATTTACAAAACAATTAAAAGTAGTATTTCAGCCTATTAGCCCTCCCTTTTATTAAACAAATACAGGCCAAAAACCTAAACTATAAAAGTCCCTACACAAGCGCAGACGTCCTGAACAGTTTAAACCTGTCCAGGTAAACTGGAATAACTATTAACATCCACACTTATAAGCAGATATTATTTTTTTCACTTTCAATTTAGTTTTAGTTTGGATCATGTCTGGGAAAAATAATATCGAGATGTTATCATTCAGTGCAGCTGTTGTGGCATGTGCTAACATAGTTTAGGGGGAAAACTGTTTAAAACACAACAACAGACAAAAGTAGTCTCGTAAACGAATGGTTTTTTATTCTTTTGAACAACTCAACACTTTTACCATATTGACTTTACTTTCTATAAACATGGATTTGCTTTATCAAATTCCAACAATCCTTATAAAAGTGAATCACTTTACTTGATGGTCTCCATGTTGATGACAGCTCAGACTGAGTCTATACACATTAAGTTTAGCTACGCTTACGCAGGTCAATTTCTGTCAACATCAGAAAATAATTTGGTCAGTCGAGTGATTTCTGGTGTCCTAAATAGTTCAAATGTTGTGCATACAGACACTACAGTTTACCTGCAAAGGCCTGGACTGTTCAGGAAAAACGGACAAGCCACCCGAGTGTGTGTAGGGACCTTAATGGTTATCTTCTAATAGTATGATCTCATTCAGAATAATCCCTGAACAACTCAACAATTTTACCATCTTGAATTACACTTAACACATATCACAGGATGTCTTTATATAAAACAACAACATTTGTGCCTTCTTGGACCCCCTGAGGCTGTATGTTTGTTTATCTAATTTTATTGATAAACTGAAATTTGTTCTTTATGTAGGAGAATGGTGCACACACCAAGCGCTGTCTTAATATTCACAACATACAATTCTGTGACATTGTTGACAATGTTGTTAATCAATCCTAGCATTCATTTTCACAAATAAGTTAATACACAATCTCCACCTTATGTTTGTTCTTCTTTGGAGGAAGGGGTTACAGTTATTTAGAGTTGTTCTCTTCAAGTTAATAATGAAACAAAAATAATATAACAAACCTATACCCTCTTCAACATTGCAGCGACTTGTTTCATTCCAATGGGCCTGGAAATTCCTCGGGATAGGTTTAGAATATGGCACCTGGACAAAAACCACAAATATTTATATTTTAGTTATATTTTGGTTTCCTTTTTTTTGAACTAATTTTAGACCTTGTTATGGATAATTGTAATGATAAAACATTTTTTTACAAAATAATCTGTAACTATCATATTAATTTTAGTATGTAATGCAAATTTGTGATTGTTTTTTGAAATGCTAATTATCATTTTGAACCTCCTGTCTAGAACGGTTTAAGAACGAGTCTTTGTTTTTGTATGAAAACCATCATTTGAAGAATATTAACTATATTAAAAAATACAATTGTTAACACTATTAAATTTCCAAAATTTAACAACAATATCGGTTCTAAAATGTGCTACTATCTTGTGGTGAAAAGATCTAGTTACTTCTAATGGCGCCAGTAACTTAATTTCTATGTTTTTTAAGTCATTGCTATCTATTGACATGAATAAAAAAAACTACACTTTAGCCAACTTTAGAAACTCAATTTATAGGTAATATGCTTGAAGAATATTTCAGCTTTTATTTGGGAACAAATCACTAAATTATATTTTATTACAATGTGATATAGTTTGGATTTTGCTAGAATATTTTAATGCCACTTTTGATGATGATGAGAATATATTATGATTATTTTACAACAGATGTAAATAAACTTTGTTACATATATAATAATAATATTTAGCACCGCGTCTTACTACCCGTTCGGGTTATACGCTTTAAGTACTAACTACGCTAATGGATTAGGAATTGGGAAGGTTGAATTAGAGGAAGTGAACCCGCATTTGCATGGAGGGAGAGTGGAAAACCACCCCCAGTTCACCCAACCGAGATTCGAACCTCGATCTCCCCGTCCTCAGCATTCGAACTCAACACGACAAGCGCGTTAGCCAACTACGCCACCGAGGCGGGTGGTACATATATAGCCGTGCATTTAAATTAAATATAGTTGATAGATTATTCCTAGGGATAGGAAATGAACATGTGATCTTAGGCTTAGCACACCAATACTCTACCATGAAGCTATCCAGGAAATGTCCCATGCTCAGGGTTATTCTTCATCCATAGTTTAAGGGGGACTCTGTGATGGACATTTAAATGTTGTTTTGAGGTGTAAGGGAACATTTAATGTTTCTGTCCAATTTAAGCTCTATTAATTTTTACAGCTTTTATTTGTGCATTTGAACTAGCCTTTTACAAAATGCAGGAAACCAATATCAAATATAGTAAAATCTGATAATAGCGGAAACCTTCTGGGATAAAAAAAAGTACGTTGTTTGGAAAAATATTTTAAAATATCAAAGTTCTTGAACACAATTTACGCTATAAGAACCTATATAATGTGAATATTAATTTCAACAATCTAATTACTACATTGTGCAATAATGTGTGCACGATAATGATAATGAATAAATATTATACCTAGCTTAATGTATTCTGAACTCTATTCCTAATTTTTTAAATTAGTATTAATTTGACTTGGTGTCAACATAAATAATAACACCAACTTATGCATAAATATAATATCTTTTATTGAGAAAAATACTGGTAGCACAGATTTTCCCCAAAATTAACATTGCCTTTTGTATGCCTCTAATCATAAGTCCTCAAGACTGAATGACAATGAACACACATCGAAGGGTTAAAGCTAGCGAAATATTGGTGGACTAAGATAAAAAAAAGTCTCTGGTTGGATTCCCATGAATCAGTACATTTTATATTCCACTAAAATGTGCAAATGTGTGCGTGGGTGTGGGTGTGTGTGGAGGGAGGTGTGGGTTGGGGGTGTTCACAGTAAAAATAAATGGTACAGTGCACCACACAGACTTTCTCTCTCTTTTATCTTAAAATAGACATTCACTTAAAACTCATCAGATTTGCAAAACAAAATAATAGGTCTTTACAGTGTTGTAGAAACACTATACCAAAGATCATAAATGAAATAATACACATTGTTACTTATTCTATGGCATTAGGGAAATATGGGAACACTGTTACAGAAAAACTATAAACATCTTTGTCCATCAAAGAGCATAGGTCATGAAATGTCGACATTTATCAAAATCTTGAGTTTGATCTTTTTTGACAATCACAATACTTTCTCTCAGAGGTGACGAGAGACAGTAAAAATTACCCATCTATTAGTAATGCTGTTTCAATCAAATATTCAAAATCATTATATTAAGATAGATTCTCAATCTTTCAATACCAGTAAAAATAGAGAGTAGTTTAGAGTTGAGTTTAACATCCCTTGTTGAAACACACAAAAGACAATGGGATCATTTCTCTTAAGCTTTTACCTTCTTCTGCGCAATCTTTTGTTTGTCATCTGGTAAATCAGAGAAATCCAGTCCAGGGATGGCTGCTTCTTCAGGGGTTGAGTTGGAGTTGTCGACTTTGTCTTCTGGGCCCATACCCGGGATCATTGCTGGCTCATCTAACAAACATCATAGAATAACTTCAACTTAAATAGGCCCACAGTCATCACAGATTGTAAGCTAATGAACAATCTAATTATATGAACTCCCAATTTTTCAGTCACTAAATCTGCTTGTGAGTTGACTAAAGTAGGCTCTGGACCCCTTGTACCCTGCTTACTCATGTTCTACACTAAGTCCATGTATACAGTTAGTGGATATATTAATTTCAAACACACTAAGTTATCATTTTCTCTCACCAAGGTCCAGGTCGTCAACACCAGGGATCCCAGCTGGCAGCATGTTGAGATTGTACTTGTCCCGCATCAGGTCCCCAGGGCGGTTGCGTGTCCAGAACTTACTGGTGTGGTCATTGGAACCCGAGCATAGAATGTGCCCCAGAGGGTGCCAGGCCAAAGTCCACACGATGCTGTCATGGGCCTGGTCGATACTACCAACTTCTTTATCAGCCCTGAATATTTAAAATAAAGTCAAGCAAATTTTTGATAAACTGATTTTATTATATATATATAATATTTAAAAAAAATTTACTGGCTGAGTTTTTTTCAGGACCAGCATTATGGAGACTCAAGTTAAAATCCTGGCAGGTGGGTGTGGTTTAACCCACAAATGAAGTTTTCTACCTTTTCTTCAAGGGAATGTTAGTATATTTTATTTGAATACCCTTCCAATTCTAACCCCATTAGATTTATTTATTCATAATGGGGATGGAATAATCAATTTTTCAACCCCTGCCAATTCCCATGGATGTTAAAAGAGTGACAATGATATAACAATGCTTGATTCTTTTACTCCGAGCCCACAGACAAGGATATACCAGATCCACAGCCTTACAAAAGTTTCGCTATGATCCTTGTATATTACAGACTTAGAAAGAAACAAGGTTGCTTGAATTTACTTTTCAAACGCAAATCTATTTCCCAAGATCTTTCAAAATGTCGTTTTCTTCAATTCGTTGTTCCTCATTTTCCTATGAGGTAAAGTGTTGTTTCAATGCTTTCATTACTAGCTGTTCTTTCTCCGTTTGTAGCCTCATTAGTTTTAGCTTATCCAGTAGAACAAGGTGCTGGAGATCTGCTGTAGACAGTTTAGCAGTTTCATTGATGCGCAGTGTGCCTATCTGTAGTAAATACTTCCTAGTAAGTAACCACTTATGCGAGGTTGAGTATCTATGTGGTGCTAGTTTTTGCAAGCAAACTAGATAACGCAGGTTACAACCTTGTATTTTTATAATATTGGTTTTAGTTTTCTTTAGTTTTTTTGGAGATGACAAGGTAGGTTTGGACTATATATTATTACATGTTTAAAACTCCTTTTATATGAGGGTGTTTTTGTTCACCTTTTTGTTGAACATCATTGTTGTTTTCTTCACCTACATACCCTAGGTCTTCCAAATAAATATCTTCAAGGTATTCATGTAGAAAATTATGATCAGCATTTAATTGTTTGGCAATGTTGTGGAGTACTATACAATGCATTATTATTTTAGTTATTTTTTCACTTGATACTCGATCAGTGTCGCCATGTTCAGGAAAACGCATTTTAAGTTATTCAAATGCTCTTTCTATTATGACCCTATCCTTTGAATGTAGCAAGTTAAAACATTGTTCTGTCTGTTTGTAGAATGTTTAAATAGAGTCAGAAGAAATGGAGAGATCCTATATCCACTCTCACCATGTAAACAAAACATCCCATTAAATTGTGATAATCTTTCATTAATTGTATATTCCCCCCACATTCTGCTGTCATGAACACTTCCCGGCCATTGTGCATTTATACTTGTAAATCTTTCACTAGCATCACAGGTAGCCTGTACTTTTATTCTGGTGTAAATTTTCCGATTTATGTATTCATCAGCAAATCGGTTTGGTTTATTTGTTTTTACGTGTGTGAAATCTAACACACCAATCACTGTAGAAATTTGAAAATATTATTTCCAGTTTGTTTTTGCGTCATTCAGTTCAGTCAGCAACATTGGAAATTTGATCCACTGACCTGCTTTCTTCAACACTTTAATGAGAAAAAAGTCAATAGTCTTGCAGGCTGAAGTTCAATTCCAGAATCCTCAACGACTCCACTCTAAAAGCCTGGATCACTAAGGTGGAGAAGAAATATCTCCATATTAATTATTGAGGTCAGAGGTCATGTTTCGCTATTTTTTAGCAGAAATTGGGTACACAATAAATTGACACTTTCAGCTTCAAACCTTAAAATGGCTTGGATTTACTGTGACTAGCACTTTTCCATTCATGATATTATTTTACACCACAAATTTGCATGAAATCTGTAATTTCTTAAAATGCATAGATGTCCTAAGTACTCTATTCACTTATCTTAAAAATGATAAAGTATTTACTTATAGACGCAAGTATTAACTAGGGGTTATTCACACAATTTTAAGTAAATATTTGGGAAAATTAAGTGTTTATTGTATACCAAAGTATTTGCTAGAAAAATAAGTTAACACTTGAGGTAGTCTCTCAAACCTAAGTATGCACTTTCTATGTCCAAGTAAAAGCATTTACTACTTTTTATTCACTTGGCTTAATTGTGGGATTCTACTTCAATCCCCATCAAACATCACAGGACTCAAGTTTTATCAATTTATACTTCACTTTGGTGAAATGTGGTTTAGCCTTATAGCTCAGTACTGTGTAGAGCCAATGAGATTCTTCAGAATATTATATTTATGAGGTTTGTGTAGGGAAAAATATGTAAATTTGTTTGTGTTAATATTTCTTTCTTCAAGATAATTATCTTCTATTTATTGAAGTTTTTATCTTTTGCTTTTACAAGTTTATTAATAAAAGCTCTGTTCAAATTGTTCTATTGTTTCACCCTTTCCCCAATTTTCATAATCATATTTTAACATATTTATCTGTGTAAAACACTGTTTAGAAGCTGATCTTAATAAAAAAATTTTTACTACATTTATGACAGATTTTTATTTAGATTTCACCTTCATTTTCCTGTCTCTATTTGATTTATAGTACCCTAAAATGCATAGTCAACCTTTGCAAGGTATTGCATAAAATTACTTATTTAGTTTTTTAAAATATAACTGTTTCTTAAGACTTCAACAAGTTAGGTCATATACAAACTTAAATCTAAATATAGAAAGTATATTTTTTTAGGGACATACAGTCAAATCCAGGGGTGCAAAATATGTTTGAATGCGCGAACGAGGTTTGGGAGAAATTAAAGCGGTCCTGGGGGAAATTTGAGGCAGGGAAAAGTCCAACAATTTTGTTGACGTTTTTAGTACATTCTGGTTCTGATATGATAGTTTCATTTGTATGAAAAACTAAAGCCTGACACAACACCTGACACTATCAGTATGTGCCATGTGAGGCAGTGTTGGTGTAAGCAGCATAAAGAGTTACAGTGTCTAAGTGCTAAGATAATATGTCAGAGTTCTAAATAAGAAGCCAGAGGTTGAGGTAAGGGGCAAAGGAAAGATTTAATAATTCAACCTGGCTAATGATGTGATTGAGTGTTGAGTCTTCAGTCACTTAGACTACCGCGGGTGTTTGAAAGCTAGGCCGGCAGGCAGTGGAGGGTAGGGTAGGGAAGGGTGAGCGATGTTTTGTTTTAGTTTGAAATCAGTCACCCGTTATATCACGGCCTAATTATACAGCGATGTGCGCACAATTTATTTAAACTCATGACATGTGTATTGTAATAGTTGTGTATCCATGAAATTGTTGTTTTTAGTGGACCTATTAAGGTTTGTACATTGTACAATAGATCAATGTTCATAAAAAATCAGATGGTTTAGTGAAACAAATGTTTATTATGTCGACTTTTAAGTGCCAACAAGACGTCAACTTTTCTTAGTGTGAATGGCGTAGCAGATATGATAAGCTCGGAGTCTGAGGGCTGGCTAAGGGGTTCGAGCACCTGGTGAAATTTGAAACCATAGACCTTGGTGTAGTGGCGAGTCTACGAAAAAACGAAAAGTTTATGAAAATCAACAATTAAACCAAGGCCTCCCAGAATTACACTCCATTGCCTCTTACTTTCAAGATGTAAAATTAAATGTTGGTACCGGTAAGCCTACTGGTATGAATGAACAATTAATAACAATATGTAATGCACACAAGGAAATGGTAAGGTTGCCATTTTTGGGAGACAATTATATTTTTTATAAGGTAGGTACTATAAAAATAGCTATGATTAAAAATGTGTTTAAATTCGAATTCTCCAAACTATGTAGTAGGCAACAATCCTTATTCCCTTCAACCGCTATAAAATATTCAATGTTTTATTTTGAGCGCTATGGTCGTAGGGATTATTTTTTATGAAAATGTTATGTTCTGGGGAAATATTAAATCTCTGAACATATTCTGCACCCTTGGTCAAGTCCTCGAATAATATGGTATTCAAGAGATTTGAGATTAGTATGACTAAAAAAAAAGCAATTGGTAAAAGACTTGAAAAGTTGAAAGAATAACAAGATCACAACAACAAAAGTATAGATATAATTAATTTACATAAAAAGGGATATATTTATAAGCCTTAAACAAAATGTTTTGAATCAAATTTTAAATAATTCTAAAGAAAATTTAAGAGTCAAATTTGAGAGATATATGGTTGGACTAATCCCTAATTTGTTGTTGTTGAAAATGCTAGTACTATTGTGTTTAGAGATTGATGACCCCCACCCCAAAAACACAACCAATTTGACAATCCTCAAACCAGTCTAGAAGTATCGAGGTTGGAAGAACAAACAATACTGGGCAAACCTTCTCCAGTGGCTGAATGACCTAAGGTGTCAATCTGATGTTAGACTGGCCTGCTGATGATGAGTAGACCGGGGTTCAAATCCTGGTCAGGTTTATCAAGGGTGGTTTTTCCTAAGTTTTTTCTCGCTCTCCTTCCATGCAAATGTTAGTAGATTACTTCTAAAATGTTTCCTTCTTCATCCTTACCCCACCAGAGTAATTATTATGTATGCCTATAGCTTGAACAGGAAGTAGGACCCGGTGATAGGAAATAATACTGAACAAGTCAGAAAAATTCGCACAAACCATTCACTAAACAGTGGGAAACAAGAAGCTTGTCAGCTAAGTGTTGGAATAAAACATATCAATGTTTTTTGTAATAATAAGTTAAGGGAAAAAAAGAAAAGATGAAATATGCAAATTATTATTATTATTATTATTATTATTAGCACCGCGTCTTACTACCCGTTCGGGTTATACGCACTTATGCTAATGTGTAATGGTAGGGTGATTGTGAGATGAAATGAAGGACCTACAGTTTAACGTGGAATCCGAACCACGGTGGCGACCTGGCATTCCACACATTCACAAGATGTCTTGTCAGAGGTGTAGGAAGGGTTTGGAAATCAGATAAATCTGTGCCAGGACCGAGGATCGAACCCCGGCCGCCAGGACAGAAGTCTGACACCTTACCCCTAGACCACCAGGTCACCTCAAAAATATGCAAATATATTTAAAATTATTAGTGAAGCAAAATTATATAGTCTCAAATTTTATTTCATGGATGAGTAATTTTATAAAGATAAAAAATGATCCAAAAGAAAAATAAACTAATAAATGCAAATTTAATGAAGAAAGTATACCTATATTTTGTATAAGAAGGATGGCTGATATGATAGTGTAGGTATTGTAGGTGATTGATGGGTTTTATATGTACAGTGGTGCGAATTTGTTTGTTTTCAAGGAACAGATTCACATCAAGGAAGGAGACTATACTGTGATTTATTATGGGTGGAGTTTAAGGGGCTACAAATGTTGAGATTATCTAGAAATATGTCCAAGGATGCTTCAGAGTGAGGCCAGATCATGAAAATGTTATCAATGTAATGCAACCATACAAAGGGTTTGATGGGCTGTGATAGTAAAACGTGTTCTTCTAGTAGTCCCATGTAAATATTTGCATATAATAGAGCCATGCATGTATCCATAGCTGTGACCTTTATCTGCAAGTATTTTTTGTCCAGGAAACAAGAGATGTTGAATTGAAGGATCATCACAGCGAGCTCTACCAGGAAAGAAGTGGTTGGTTTGGACCCAGGAGGTCTGCACTTTCCAAAGAAATGCTCCATTGCTGACATAATATGTACACGAGGAATGTTAGTGCACAGCGCCGTGATATAAGTAGTGACCAAATAATAGTTAGGTAATTTTGTGAATTTTGTCCAAATAGTGTTTTGTATCCTGTATGAATGAGTTAAGTTTTTTTTACATAGGGCTGTAGGTGTGAATCAACGAGTGATACCATTCTCTCAGTTGTAGAGCCTCAACCAGAAACAATCAGACAGCCAGGTGGAGGTCTAATTTCTTTGTGGATTTTAGGGAGGAGCTATAGTGTGGGAGTTTGAGGATTTAGTAGAAAGAAAAGTTGGACAGAATTAGTGGCGAGATTCTGTAGGACACCTTCATATAGTAAGAACTCTTTAATCCATGTGTTGTACTCTTTGGTTGAGTCTTCTGCGAGTGGTCTCGAGATAGATTGGCCACAAAGTTGATTTTCTTCCTCTGCGATAATTTTTTTTAACATCACATATTACTATTCATTTGGGTTGTATGCTTATGTATTAATTATGCTAATGGTTTTAGAGATCAGGAAGGTCATAATTAGAGTGAGTGTACCCACATTTGTGTGAGGGAGAGTGAAAAACAATTTTGGAAAAACCACCCTCAGTACACCCAACCATAATTTAAACTTCTATCTCCCTGTCTTTAGCAGTCTAGTCTACTGCAAGAATAGCGTGTTAGAGCGTGTGACCACTGAAGCAGATGTGATATAATCAATGCGATTCAAGATGTCAGTGATGGAGCCCTTGATGTCTGGTATGATGATATCACTGTTCTTTTTTAGTGCGTTGATAGTGTTTTGTTCATTGGTGTTGAGGTTTTGTTTTATCGATAGCGTCTTCGGGAAGAGAGGATCAGCAATAATGGAAAGGAGGTTAGTGATGACTAATATGGAATTTGTCTTGGAAAAAGTATTTCAACTGTAGAGTGAGAGCATAGGAAAGGACATCCTAAAATAGTTCAAAGTGATCAAATTGAGAGTGAGATCCTTAGACAGGACATTTATTTTGTGTTTTGAGAGATTGTACTCTAATATATTCAGGATTGAACTGTTGTCTGGACAACTGGTGGATGAAGTGGTAATTTTGTTATTGTTGATGGGTTTATTAGAGGGCGTTATCTATGTTATTCTTGAGGGAATAGGAAATGTACATGTTGTCCTGTTGGGCAGAGGGAAATTGAATACGGTGGCTAGTTAGGTCTTGATGAAAATCAACAAATTAATGAGTTTGGGTCTGTTTATCTCATGTGCTGGTTGTAGTGTGGTTTTGAGTGAGAGGATACAAAGTTTAAAAAGTTTTAAAGAATGATCATTGGCTTTTTTTTCTTGAATCTCTACTGCTGTTTGTAGGATGTTGTTCACAAGTTGAGTGAGATGAGAAGAGGATAAAAACTATTAGAAGAAAGATGTCACCTTTGTTTATTGGATTCTTTCCACATTTTTCCTCTTATGCTCGATGGCCTTTCTTCATTAAATTTTTCCTTATTAGTTTATTTTTTCTTTAATGTTATAAATTACCATTATTATAAGAAGTTTTTATTTTATGAGAGTTATTGCTTAGGTGCTTATTGATTTTATCCAACTATCTAACATAAATTATCTTTGGAACCCCCTAGGTTCCAATGACCTGTATTCAGCCTTCTTAATATATATATCCTGAAGAAAGGAATATGAAGATAATATACAGTTCAGAATTTTTTTACGGAATTATACCAGCATCTGCTTATGAAAAGTGAAATACAGGCTTTACAATCCCACTAGCCCCATAACTAAACTAGATAGTGTTAAATTTACAAGTGTAGGCACGTACCCAACATGCCAGAATAAGATAGCACCATCAGATCCACCGCTGGCAAACAAGCCTTCATGATAGGGATGCCACGCCACACTGCTTGCTTCCTTCTTGTGTCCCCTGAATGTCTGCACTTCCTGGGACAAGTTACGCAGATCAAACAGCTTAAGGAGGTGATCACGTGAAGCCGTTACCAGCCAGTTACCATTTGTGTTCCACTTTATGTCCATCACAGTACTCTTGTGTGCGTGCCTGTAAAGGATCAATGTGTTTATAATAACTTTCCATTTATAAGTGTAGTAACACTTTTTTCAGCCAACATCTTATAGTAATTAATTTTTAAGATATAAAAATGAAATATTAACAACCAGATACAAATGCACACAAAACCAATGATTTCTTCATTGGTGGGCAATTGGCAGGAATGGCCATAAAGACTGTGAGGCTAACTCTCACTTAGAGACTAGGCTTTGACCCCACAACAGGCATACAAGTAGATGCTCTAAATTCTCCCTCCAAAAAAAAGTAAGAGCTTCTCTTAATTATCCTCAACATTTGTTCCTTCTTAAATTTAAATAATAATAAACTTATGGGAATAAAGATGTTTAGCATAGTAAAAAGTGAGCATTAGTCTAAAGAGAGATCAAAAGGGCTTGAATCAGACAGTCTAATGCCTCAAGTAGAATTAGGAGCAAAAAGAAAGAGCCATTACAGCATTGCTCCTGTAGTATATAGTTTGAACTAGTAATAACACTACTTTCTTACAATGTGGCGAGCGATTGTCCAGACTTGGGATCCCACAGTTTGATGGGTTGTTGATTATCCTTGCTGCCCGACACTATCAGACCTTTCTGGGGATGCCAATGGACACACTTCACATCAGCTCCGTGTCCTAGATAAGATTTGTAACTAATCAGATACAATATTACAAAATGTCACCATCAGCCTTATGCGCTAAACAACAGCCATTATTTTATCAGCTACAATATTGCATGTGATTTGTTATGTGGCATAAACATAATGTGATTCATCATTGTCAATATTTCAACATATCAGGGGTTTCGTGTTTTAGAAAACATCAGCTATAACAAGGCCCACTATTTTTGTGTCCTGGGACAGAAGTGACCATCCTACAGCTTGCAACCCAAGGCCTCTCTTCAGATGACCTCTTTAAATAAGTAACTAGATCCATTTAGCATAATAATTTAAATAAAGAAGCTCGAATTACCTTTATTGATTTTTTCCACCACATCTCACTACTTGTTTGTCTTATATGCATAAACATTAATTAAACTTATTGAATACAAAATGAGGAAGGTAGAATTTAAAGGCAATGCACCCGCATTTGAGTGTAAGAAGAGGTCGAAGGTGATTTTTCCTAAATGGTTTCCCACTCTTCCTCGTAATCAAAAAAAGTTTGGAAAATATTTATCTAGGGACATTTGATTTTCAAAAAGGAAAGGACAGTTCCAAATAGCTTCTAGAAGCATTTAGTTTTTAAAAAATGTCCAGGCAAGGTTTACTCCAAACAGCTTTTAGAGAAATCCAATTACCAAAAATTTGGCTTGGTAGACATAGGCACGAAGGGGAGGGGGGGGGGGCAAGGGTACATTCCCCCCAAAATTTCCAACTGTTTACTGACAAAATTTAACAGTTTTTGCAAAGCGAGTAAAGGGTAAAAACTTGGTATGTCAACCTCACTTGCTAGATTCCCCAATTTACATATGTCATAATCTCAAATAGTGTATTTCTAAAACGTTTATAAAAATATATTGCTTCATTAAAAAGATCAGTGGGCTGCACAGAATCATGGATCGGGCCACATGTGATCCACGGCAAGTTTGATATGCCTGGCCTAAGGTCTCCCGTTAGACTCCACATGATGGCAGCCATGCACGGTGGGAGCTCCATGACCACAATATAACTTTTGAAGATTATTGTTTGATGGTTGTTAATCGACTCTTCTGTCATGAAGTTTAACATGGCTTCCCTTCAACTGGGGTGAAGCTCCATCCCTTTATTTAGACAACCAAACACTTAACAAGATTTAACTAGTTATTACTTGATCTTGATAGTTTTATCAAGCAAGCAAGGTCCATCAGTCACATGATGCTCGATTGTAAACAGGATATAATATATTATAATAGTTTGAAAACTGCCAATATACAAGTATATGAAACAATTTAGTTGGCAACATATCTATAGCATAAAGTGCAGTGCCATGCCCAGGGCAGGTAATATTAAGGTGTCCTCTACTCCTAGGGGTAACTTAAGGGGCAAGCAAAACAAAAGGCCACTTGGCGTGGCATGTTATCAAAGGTGTATAAAATGTAATATTGAGAAATATAATAAAACCTTTTACTTACTAAATAAACTATAAAATAAAATTGTGTAAACTATAAAATAAACCTGTGAAAACCATAAATTAAATCCTTATATTAAAATAATATTAATCTTGTTATTTGAATAGTATTTGCATTTTCAATAAACAATCCATCAATTAAAGTTATAAAGGCATAAATACTAAATAAACTCGCTTTGGTGACCTCGTGGTATAATGCGCTACTCTCGTGTTGGACTAGGCTGTCGATAGGGAGATCAAGATTTGATCTCGGTCAGGTGCAATAAGAGTGGTTTTTGCTGAATGATTTTCCACTCTCCCTCCATGCAAATGCGGGTGCACTTCCTGTAAATTAAAACAGTGGTTTCCTGCCTTTTTTTGGAGTGCAACCCCAATTTTTGCCTCTAAAATTTTCACAACCTCTTGCATTTGGATCTTAGATTTTGAATTGTTATAAAATGATTAGATAACTATTATCAAATGTATCACTCACTTTTAATAAACAATTTAAAAAAAACAAAGTGTATAGATAGCATAAACAATGTCAAAAGAAACAAAACATCAGCAGCACAGTTAATGGAATTTTTGAGCCTGCATCGATGCACATAGTTTATTAAATCTTGGCACTGGTGTGAATAAATAGCCAATTTCTATAATTAGTTTTAATAATAGCCACAGCAGAAAATCCATTTTCGCAGAGATAGGAGGTGGAAAATGGCAAGAGAACTGCTACAGCTTTTGCACTCAATGTTGCCTACTCACTTTCTGTCTGAAGCCAAAACTGTGTGAGCTCACATGTTTTAAAATTGTGTTACATTGTGCGATCCAAGGACAGATTTATCAGTTTTTACTGTTCACTAGTTGGCAGTCTCTTCTTTGCTTAAACAGAAAAAGGATTTCGCACCTACTCATTTTGACTGACATCATCAAGAGTCCTTAAAATATTTATTGAATCCTAATTTTAGCAATTTGTGGCGGTCACTGATAAAAAAATGTGTTAAAATTGTGCCGCACATTGTCATGTTCGTTCAGTCTTGAAAACATGTCAAGAAAATCTTCTTCAACTTTAGCCAGCGCTAGATCAAGTTTCCCAATAAAAGCGGTTACCTTGTCATTTGAAGTGAAAATGTTCGATCCAGACCTCTGCAGTGATGTGTTTAAAATGTTAAGTCTTTCAAATATTTCAGCAATATATACTAGCTTGAACAAGAAACTGTTTTCAATGATCTCATTTTTATTCCCGGGATAGTCACTGTTTTTTAGGTAAAGACTCTTTCATCCTTCAGTTCAAAGACCCCTAAGAACACTTTCCCACGTGACAACCAGCGTGCAACAGAGTAGTATAGGAGATCACTGTTTTCAGCCCCTGTTCCCTCACATAATGCAGCAAACAAACGTGATCCAGTTGGTCTTGTCTTATTGTAGATCACTATTTTAATGATGGAACAAAATAAAACATTTAGTTCTGTATTCACGTTTTTTTATGCAAGTGACTCCTTGTGGATTATACAGTGAGTCCAGATGGTGTCGAGAGCCTTTCCTTTCACTAGAGCTTGTAAGTCCCTTCTTTCTCTAGACATGGCAGGGGCACCATCACTGCACATCCCAACACAATTTTCTCACTTCCTCTCATTTGTAGACAAAAAATCATCCAAAATCTTGAAAGTCCCTCAGCACTGTCTCTTCCTGGAATCGGCTTGCAGAACAATATGTCCTCTTTGACAGATCTGTTATTGATGTAGCGAACATAAGCTATAAGGTGGGCATCCTTCACTAAATCAGTGGCTTCGTCAACCTGTATTGCAAATTTTGACATTTTCAAAGCTTTGGTCGGTACGTCTTGTGTCATGTCAGATATCCATTTTCTCGCTGTGTTATCTGCAGAGGGATCTTTTGGACTAGATCTGAAGATGCTTTGTCAAACATTATTTCAGTGATTTCGACAATAGCGGGCAGAACGAGTGTTTCTCCAACAGAATGAGGCTTCTTACATTTTGTGATCATATATGAAACTTAGTATGTGATGCCAGAAGTCCCTTGGTAGGAATACTTGTCATTTTTATCAACGATTTGGTCTGTCCAGAATATTCTTCCAATTTTTCTTAAAGAAATCACCCAGTTTTCCTGCATGCTGGTTGTGTTTTGAATCCAGGTGTCGCTTCAGTTTGTTAGGTTTCATACTCTTTGAAGATAAAACAGAAAAACACAGCAAGCACAAGGATCTCTCCTTGACATCTTTTTCAACACTAGTGAATCTGAACGATAAAAGAATCTTCAACATACTTTCAAACTTTTATTTTCTTACCAGATTCTCCCCTGCTGCAATTAGCAGAACTTCTTTTTTGGAATTTATTCATGTCAATATTAATTATGTTGTTATTCTCATGCACTTTTGTGAACAAAGGAGGAAATCTTATGGGAACATACATAAATGAAAACTACATAACAGCAATACACAAGCTTGTCAAATAAGCACACAGTGTGCACGAACGGTGGTTGACCACTCAGGGAAGCAGGCTGACTCAGCTTCACTGACACTAGGCTTTTAAACGAAAGCAAACGAGAGCTCACAGAAGAGAATGACAAGCTTGGCGGATATTCTGCATTTGAACAAAGTGGGTGCTTGCAGTGCCACTCACCCAAATATGAGGCTGATGAAACTGTGTCGATAAACATGCAGTCAATGTTAGCTAACCAAAATATTCAGTTTCTATTTGGATTTTGAACTTAACTATACTCAATAAAATCTAGTAAAAGAGTAAATAATGTTAGTCATCACAAAACTTGCGATCCTTTCGGATTAACGTCGCAATCCCCAAGTTGGAAATCACTGAATTAAACCTTCCTAATCCCTACACACTAGTGATTAGTACATAAGCATGTAACCCAAAAGGGTAGTAAGACGTTGTGCTAAATATATATATTAACTTGCTTCAGTGGCCACATGATCTAAGGCGTCACTCTGGCAATAGACTAGACTGCTGATGAGAGGGAGTTTGGAATTTGAATCCCAGTTGAGTGTACTAAGGGTAGTTTATCCTTAATTGTTTTCCACTTTCCCTCTATATAAATAGAGTTACACTTCCTCTAAATTCAACCTTTCTCATCCCTAATTCATTAGTGTAATTAGTACATATGCATATAACCTAAACAAGTAGTTAGACATGGTGCTAAAAATTTTTTTAGAGAGCTATGTTTTAATTAATAATAATTCATAGTGATGATTGGTTAGAAATAAAAAGTGAAGTAGGCTGTTGATACCCCACCTCTACAATAATCTAGAACTCTCCCATTGACCAACACCTCTATTCTCCTCTCTTACATTTCATTGGGTCAACTTATTGTTTATCTTATTTGCACTTTATGTTTGTGTTTAGATAATAGTTAGCTGTGGTTTTGGAGTTAGTAACATCTGACTTAAGAATATATGATCCAACTTAAATCAAAGTTAATGATAATACTAATTTTGACATAAAAGTAATTTTAAGTAGGAGGATATCGATTTAAATTTTAAAAAAATGACTGAACAATAGCATGGTCACATATATCTACTACATGAAAACGAATGAGATATTTATTTAGATCAAAGTGAAACTATAATAAATGTTGGAAAAAGCAAGTAAATATTCTGTTGCTTTTTATTAGAAAAGAAAAACTTGACATAACAATCAATACAACAAAACAAGTTAATGTTTTTTGAACATTTCAACTGTTAAACATAAATGAAAATATTATTCTGGTCAACTTGATTGCTTCAGATCAGCTTCAGAAGATTCAAACCATATATTATGACAGATCAGAAAGGAAGAATCAAAGGATGATGTAAATACCATCCCCACTAATTTGATATTGAAAACAATGAGGATTCACACTTTGGTTTGCCACTGCACTGTTCTCAAAGTGAAAGACACCTTTACCAGCATCAAAAATAATTGCTTTCACTTATGATCATGTGACCAATTGACATTGTATTAAACCGTTTAAATTTTTCTGGGGTTTTTGTAATTTAAAATGTGTGTTAAGTGCATTCTTTCACTATTTGCTTTACAAAGTGTTCATTATTATTGATTAAATTTCTTAATAATAAATTAAATAGCTGGATAAAATAAAAAAATTGACACATACATAACTTTATACAAGTGAAATTTTCATGATATTACGATTATTAAATGAATATTACGTTGATACTTGTTAAGAGAATGATAAATAAATTAACATTTCTAAACATTAACTTGAGTATTCAGATCAACCAAGGGTTACCAATGTCCCTAAAATGTTAAACAAATCCCATTTTTGAATGATATGATATATATTTTGAGAACAAGCTCTGAGTGATGACCTTTTTTCTTAATATTAAGTTTTATCAAATCTGATACTTGGATATTTTTATTGTTTGTTACCTATAGTATTCTGAATTTGTTTTTAGGACTTGCACAAATTCTAGTTATAATTTACCAACTTGCTGGTACCACATTTTCACTAATGCCCTGCGCAATGTTGGTTGATTGGTGTGAAATGTACATTAGTTAGGAATTCAGGCTTTAGTTAACCCCCTGTCAGGCAGAGTAAGTGGAAGAATATATTAAACTGTCCAACAAGAGCAATAATACAGTACGGAATGATTAACATCATTAATAGGTGTGGGAGTGTGTTAAACTCTCCTAATGAGTATTCATGTTGTATGGGATGATTGACTTTACTAGTTGGTTCAGTAGTATGTTATGCAGTCACATATTTTAGACATTTGGAATGGAATGATAAACATCGCTCATTGGCGCAAGTTTTGTCCATACCGTCCCATTTAATATGATTGTAGTATGGAATTATATAGTGCTACATTGCCTCTTAAAAGAGTAATGTGATCTTTGTTTCATTCTGACAATTAATGAACCTCAATGATAACAAGCAAACCATTATTCACATTTATGAAGTTTAAAACACCCCACATATAACCGCTTAGCTAAAGCATTTCTTCTATAAAATGACAAATTTGAGTTTACCTCTTAGGATTCTCTCTTCATGGCAGCGCATAAAGTCCCAGATGCGAAGTGTTCCATCGTCGGAGCATGTGACAAACTTGTTGTCGGATGGGCTGAAGCTATAGGATGGACAAGTACAAGAGCATCAGAACATGATGGCAATATTAATCATGAAAATATGAAAAGAATACATTTTTATTTCATTTGATTAGTTTAAAAAAAAGGATACATGCGTGCTGAATAAAATACTCCATAGTTTATTAAAAAAATTAGTTACTATACTAGTTACTATATAAATATTATTACTAGTGTCATGGTCTATTTATCAATAAATTTGTATCTATTATCAGGGTTGTTTTATATAGTGTATTACACGCCTCGGTGGCGTAGTTGGCTAACGCGCTTGTCGTGTTGAGCTCGACTGCTGAGGACGGGGAGATCAAGGTTCGAATCTCGGTCGGGTGAACTGGGGGTGGTTTTCCCTAAATGGTTTTCCACTCTCCTTCCACGCAAATGTGGGTTCACTTCCTCTAATTCAACCTTCCCGATTCCTAAATCCATTAGCGTAATTAGTACTTAAAGTGTATAAACCCGAACGGATAGTAAGACGCGGTGCTAAATATATATAGTGTATTTGAATGTTATTTGCTTTGGTGGTTG
The DNA here is from genome assembly GCA_902151445.1 of Timema monikensis. Classification (NCBI taxonomy): domain Eukaryota; kingdom Metazoa; phylum Arthropoda; class Insecta; order Phasmatodea; family Timematidae; genus Timema; species Timema monikensis. Next base: position 67,831 of record CABFVZ010002718.1, on the reverse strand, counting down.
AATGATATGAGGCATCACTCTTGCAATGAAATGGACTGTCAAAGACGCGGAGAGTGGGGGTTTGATCACCTTTTAGTGTGATGAGGATGGTTTTATACTAAGTATTTTCCCATTCTTTCCCTCCACACAAATGTGGACCCACTTTAACCTAAATTAAATCTTACACATAACTGCTTCAGTGGCTGCATGATCTATACACTACTCTCACGTTAGATTAGACTACCAATGAAGGGAAGATCACTGTTCAAATCTCAGTCGGGTGTATTGAGGGTGGTTTTCCCAAAATAATTTTCCCCTCTCCATCCAGGCAAATGAGAGTACACTTTCTCTAAATATAATATTCATAATCTCTAAAACCCTTAGCATAATTAATACATAAGTACATAAGCGTGTAGACCGAAAGGGTAGTGAAACATGGTGCTAAGAAAAAAAATTCCTCATTACTAATACATTAGCATTATTAGTTCATGGGTGTATAGCCTAAACAAGTAGAAAGATGCAGTAGTGTTTGAATGTGGTTTTACAATGATCTTTACAAGTTGAAAAGAGGGAAATATTGTTATCCCCATAGCCCGGATTTTGATGACATTTCATCTATATTTTTGGTTCATCACATACAATGCTCCAAAGTACATAAACCCTGTTCATTGGCCCCTTGTTGTAGAAATGTATATTTTATAGGTTTTTGTTGATGTTGTCATTTTGGAATTTAAGGTCATATTCTCTTGGTTTGCGTTAAATTTTGAAAGATTTCTGAGTCATTTTAAGGCATTCATGTTGATTAAGGATAGTTTTAAATACTATCGATATTTTATAAATACAGACATATACATATTTTCAACTCACAATTATCAGAATAAGAAGATAATGTAGGCAATGAACTGTGTATCCTCTTTGCTAAAACATTGCTTGTACGGTTGTACAACATTTCTGATGAGACACTTCTACTAAGCTGAAAAGGGTTGAGTTTGAAGGGAGTAGCTATTAATTTTAAAGTAGATATTATTAAATCAACGTTATATTTAGCAGAATGCAAGAATCTAGACGCTAAAGGTTTTTCATTAAATTTTACATTAAGGTGGAGATGTAGGGAGTGCGAGAAAAGGTCAGTGTTTTTGCAGTTTTTATAGCAACACTATTTTTGGCCAAAATAAATAAAAAATTGTCCAGGAGAAACATAAGAGTTTAATTTTCTTCACATATTGATACCAACAGTTGTTGAATATCTTTCATAAGCAAAGTGGAATTAAATGACAAACTTTTCAAATGAATAGGAAAAGTTATTATTACATTTCAGGACAACCTTGACTGTTTAGGTCCCCATGTGAAGAAAATTAAACTTTGTTTGTATTGAAGCAATATTTGATTTATTTTGACCAAAATATTTTTTTATATTAAAATTGCAAAAACACTGACCTTTTCTCACATACCCCACATCCTTAAGTAATATTTTTTTCAAACAAACAACCCAAGTTAATAACAGTATTTTATCAGAATTACAGGTGAAATCAAGGTTTTCTCTCTTCAGTTGGGATTGAGGCCCATCATAGAGTTTCAAAGTCATGCACACCTGTGTGACCAACCTGGAGTGGTTTAATCAAATAAATGACGAGTTCCCAAACTGCCACCACCCTAAGAATCTCACATGCCAGTAGAGCAGTCATACAAGCAATATAGAACAGGACAGAAAAGAAATACAAAAGCTTTATTTCACAAATACTATTATTAATTTATGAATATAATGATATAATAGGTCAATTTTGCATCTCACAGGGAGGGTTTGTAGACTAAAAGTATGATGGAAAAGAGGGGTGTAGGACTGGGGGGATAGAGGAAGATAATGAGGGGAATGCATAAATAAAATGTTGACCATTTTAAAGCTAACTGTGACCGAGCTGTTGTCTTGGAAAATACAGTTTCAGTTTTCTTCTCTTATAGACAAATTAAATTTTATTTCAACTTGCTTGACTCTGACACAAGTCCAAAAGACTAAGAATCTTAGGCAGGTGTAGCCCACTGAAACTTTTTTTTTTAAAATTTATTTTAACAGTTCATGGTTTAGTATTCTATTTCCAGGAGTATTTTCTTAAACATAACATCTGCTGAGTCTTTGGTTAGTTATGTTATGATTAACAAAAAAAGTAAAAAATCTCTATTCTCTAGCATTATAAAAGAATCTTTGAAATATGTAGCAGGATTATTTATCTTTAACAGAAAATATCAAATTATGGAAATGCAATATTTCAAACTTTTAATCTTAAATTAGAAGAGTGCATGCTAATATTTGTACAAATCAATAAGGAAAGCAACACCACATGTTGTATTCATATTTTTTCCAAATTTTAATATCCAAAGGTGTGAAAATGTTATATGTGATATAACTCAGGTCTATAAAATGTTTTATTCTATATTTAATTTTTGTTTGTCTATGAAAATATTTCTTAAATTTGATTTAACAAGTTTATTTACTTTCATGGCTTGGTTTCCCATCGGGTAGAAGTTGCATGGACCAGTTATTTGAATTGCAGCAAGTGATTGAAAAATGTATGGCAGTAAGGAAGAAAGTTTATTGCGCATTCGTTGATTTGTATAAACCGTATGGTCGGGTGAATAGGAGTGTTATGAAATGTTTTTAGAGAGTATGGTGTTGATGCATGGTTAGTAAATGCAATTATGGTGGTGTATGATGTAAGTAGAGCTTGCATTAGGGTGGAGGGAGCTTTGAGTAAATGGTTTGACATTGAAAAGGGTTTTAGACAAGGTTGTGTTATGTCTCCATGATTGTTTAATGTATTTCCGGATAGTTGTATGAGAGATGCTTGTGAGGGTGCGGTTGGTGTACAAATGAATAATGTGAATGTGAGGGTGTTTCATGCAGATGTCATATTAATGGCTGGGAATGAAAGTGACTTGCCAAATGCTTTAAATCATTTGAATGTGATGACAGAATAAATATTCGTATAAATGTCTCCCAAACTAATTTGATAGTTTTTTTTATAACAACAGATCAGGAAATTATTGTCAGCTTAGTATACATGGAAAACTGTTAGAACAAGTGAATCTTGTGTATCTGGGCAGAATGTTCTTTAAAGATGGAAGGATAGATGGTTAAATCGAAAAACTGGTGAATGTATCTCAGAGAGTAGTTGGTTGTATGTGGACTATTGCAAAGAGTGTAGCAATATCAAAAGAGGAAAAGATGGCATAACATATAAGTGTGTTAGTGCCAATATTGTTTTATGGATGTGAAGTGTGGGTTTGTCAGAAGAAACACAAAGGCAAGGTGAATGTGGTTTGAATGAGATATCCAAGAAAAGTATGTGAATAAACTTGTATGGACATAGTCACTAATGAATGGATACTGAAGGAGTTTGATTTGAGTTGGAATCCAAAAGGTCAATGTGAAAGAAGTGTGTTGGTTTGAGCATGTTGAGAGGATGAGTGTGGATGAAGTGATGAAGCATATATATTAAGGTAGAGTGTGTGGATCAAAAGGAAGGGATAGGCTATGTAACACGTGACTAAATTTTGTTTACAAATATGAGAAAAAGAGAAACATTAAGAGTTTTAAGAATAAAAAGCATACATGACTTGATGTATGGCTAGGGTTGAAGTGAAGGGAGTATATGTTAATGAGGATGGATTAAGTACGGGTTGTATATACTATATGTATGATAATAAATAACCCACACGCTAGACAGATATAAAAGGGTGTCAGTTTTGTTTAGTTTAGCACCGTATCTTACTGCCTGTTCAGGTTTTACACTTATGCACTAATTAAGCTAATGAGTTAGAGATAAGCATAATAGTTGAATTTAGAGGAAGTGTACCTGCATTTGCATCAAAGGAAGATGAAAAACAATTTTGAAAAAAATACCCACGGTATACACCCAACCCCAATATCCTTGTCACCGGCATTCTAGTCTAACACAAGAATGACGCTGTAGACCATGTGGCCACCGAAGCAGGTGTCAATCTGTTTACGCGGGGAAATAAATTCGGGTTCCAATCCTAACCAGGTCTACCAAGGTCACAAACAAGGTATACATCAGATCTACAATTTCAAGGTTAAAATGGCTAAGCTCCTTGAAAGAGCTTAGAGTCCTTCAACACAAGTATTAGGGATCACTATGTGCACTACCGAGTGACAACACACTAAAACTCGGGTGTTTTTAAAAACAGTTTACATAAAATATGGTTTTAATAAAGAGCTGAAAAAAATTCCCTTCTAGTGTCAATAAACCGGCCCCACCATCTAACTCCTGAAATGAACTTACTCAGGCTACAAATTACAATAAAAACAACTTATAATACAATGATCCTTTATAAAGTAAAAAGTTTTAGTGTAGTGATCAAAAGAATCTTCAAATACCTAGTTACTTGTTTGGAAAGGTTTGTTCATTGAAAGGAAGGGGGTGAATTGGGGGTGGGGGAATTGTTAATTGTTGGATGATTGATCTCAGCAAAAAAAAACGTAAGGCTGAGTGTCTGGTAAATCCCTTGTTTGTGACCAAGGTTGATTTTCCTAAATGGTTTCTTACTCTGCTTCTGTATAAATGCGAGCACATTTACTCATTCTACTTTCCTCATCTCTATCCCATTAGTGAGAATATGGGGATAGTTAGTATGACATTTAGCATGGAAAAAACAATGTATAATCACGTTGTTTTTAAATTCAACACTTGAATTAAAATTTGATCATATTATTTTTTAATTTAAGTCCACAAAATTACATTTACTTAGGTAAAAACTAACTAAATTTGAACCAACAGTACTGATATTCACTAACCCCAAGTTACAGAGAGAGTAACAAACTACTCTGCATGTTTACAAAAATTAAACCAAAACAATTCCAATTCCTACATTTTCACTTGCAAAACACACCAAGTAAATAATAATAGTTCACAACACAATGAGATATTTTTCTTTACCAGAAGATTTAGTGACAATGTTGACTATGATTAAATAATTTGTTTCCTTTGTGTTGTGAAGATATGTGTTTATTTATAAACATTTTTATAATATTTTTATTCAAAATTAAATATTAAGAATGAATGCACCTTAAACATATCTTAGCCTGAACTAATTATGACAAGAAGCCCTGTGTAAAATTTATCACATGGTATGGTTTTCAATTTAACCCACAATTGTCCTGGAGTTAGTAGTTTGTTTAAACTATGAGTTGCAGTTTTCCCTCAGGCTTGTTTGAAGTACTTGTACCTCCAGTACACAAGTACTTAGCTCAAGGTTGTGAAATCAGGATTTTAAAAAGAAAATTCTATAATAAAACAAATCTGTAGGTAAATGAAATATTTTCAGTGCTGTAATTCAACAATATAACTATAGAAAAATAGTGTAAGTAAATAATAGATTTAAAATTAATTAAGCTACTATGAATTTACATTGTTTTATATTCTTTAAATTGAAAAGTGAAACCAGGACACAGGATTCAAAACCGGAACCTTTGGCTTAGTATGTGAATGCTCTAACCACTGAGCTATCCAGGAACTGTCCCGTGCCCAGGGCCATTCTTCACTCCTAATTTAAGGCAGAGTCTGTGGTGGACGTGTGGACATTGTCGCAGACAAATGTGTGATTAATTATAAATCACGAGGAAATTCTTGAATAGCTTAGTGGTTATAACTTTGGCATACTGAGCCAAAGGTCCCAGGTTCAATTCCCATATCTAGGTGTCATTTTTTAATCTAAAGAATATATCTAGATGCGGCTATAGCTTTAATTAACAAAATCAAAATATGTAGTAAAATAATTGCAACTCATTTATACATATCAGTGGTGTATGCATATAACTACACAAATGGGGTAAAGAGGAGTAAGGTAGAAATTAAAGGAAATGTGACAACATTTGCGTGGATAGAGCCACACCATTTAGGAAACACCACCCTCAGTACAACTGGCTAGGATTAAAATCCTGATCCCTTCATTAATGACAAACCATACTAGACAAGCCTATGTTTAGTCTGCATACTCACTAATATGGGTATCAATTTTACCCAGAGTTTAGGTCAGTCAACAAATTATAAGCACCTTAGAAGATCTCAAAGGAAAAATTACCATAATTTGGTGGAAACCAAACATTGCGTCATAGTGTGATTTTCTATAATTTTCATTATAAACAATAAAGTAAAATAACTGGAGACATTTTTCTATCAAGAAAAATATAAGCATATCTGGGGGTAAAATTAAATGAAAATATGCTTTTAGATATATTAATGTTTCTTTCTTTAATTATAAGTGCAAAAGTCAGTCTTTTTATGCAACCTTTGATTAAAGATTGTTTTTTAAGTGATCCCTTATTCCATTATACCAATGTTTAGTTAACCTTACACAAATGTCAGCTAATTCCACACATTTTAGTGTAAAAATATGAGTGTCAATACTGAAACAATAATTCTCTAGTCTACTTCCAAACTTTCCAAGCTAACAAGCCCGAATAGGTTTAAATTTGTTATTAAAGTTATTTTAAATTATATTTAGGATAATTTCATGTTTCTATAGCTTAAATTAAGGCCAGTTTTCAATAATACATTGCTTTTTGACTAATTATCATGAAAATTTATTTCCTAAAATTCTCCGACTCAAAAGTCAGTCACACCCTTCTATCCCCCCCTTTCGGTTTTTGTTAATCTTTTTATGAATAATAATATAAGTTATAAAATTTAAATAAACAGTTTTTTATTTATATTATCATAGTCTACAAGGAATTATAAAATATATCACACAGCTACAAACAAACAAAAAAGATGGTTTGAATCACATTGTAATTTATTGATTTAATGGTTATTATATTTCATATTTTGAGTAAAACTAAATTTTTCCAGATATTTTATGTAATTTACCAAATTCCCGACTTACTACCGTTTTTTTCTGACCACTTTAAATTCCCGGCTAGTTCCAGTTTTCCCTAATTTTCCTGGCAGGTAGACACCCAGTCATGAGAGATTAAAACAATTTATTTTTAAAGTGCCTTAAAGATGATAAAATAATTAACTAACTAATAAGCCACCTAGAGTTTGGTGCATTTTTCCACAATGTGATTTCCCATTCTCTTTTTCTACAAATGATTGTGTCTCGATTTAAAACTCACTCTCCCAATTTAGTGGGCAGCAGACTGTTCTACAGCGTCTACACATTTGTTGTGAACAAATAATAATTCATTTTTATTTTGGTGCACTGCGTCTTACTATCTGCCTAGGCTGTCCGCAAATTCACACTTACAAGGTAGGGATAAGAAATGTAAAAGGGAGAGTGGGAATCGAAACAATTTAGGAAAAATCACAACTTAATACACCTGAACGTGAACTGAACCTTAATCTCCTCACCAATTGAATATGCATACAGTGAAATAATGGAAGAAGTGATATATTTAAAATGAAATGCTTGTACAGCTTTAACTAGTTTGGGTTGTGTTTATGTACACAATATTAGAAAAAAACATACTTTTTTTAAATTCTACTATGATTGTCGAGCATTCCAATTATTATTTATACTTTTATTTCAATGAATTCTGCGAGGCATAAATATTAGCTTGAAATAGTTGTATTTTTCAAATATGATATTACACCCTATCTATCATGATTTAGTGTAGGCCTATATATTCAGGGTTCATTTGCATCAGTGGGCACATGGGTAAAGGTGTTTTGAGGGTGATTTTTCCTAAATGCCTTCCCCATATACCTTCATATATATGTATATACATTTCCTCTAATTAAAACTTCCTCATTTCTAATTTGTTAGTTTAGTTAAAAGTGAATAGGCTGGACTAGTATTAAGATCCAATACAAACAGAACTATCAGTCTATAAGGAAACATAATCCAGGACAAACATCACAATTAGATCATGGATCAGGGCAAGACACAGCCCATAAAACAATTTTATGCAGCACTCCTGTATGTTACAGTTTTTGATTTTCACCCATGAAAAAATAAAGCTATTGACACAAAACTTGAGCGCAAACCTAGCTTCCCAGGTACGAGTTCAAGTGCATTTTATTGCGTCAACGCTAGATGTTTAATTTAAATGTGCATACTCTGAGTGGGTCGCTCGTCCTTATAGTAAAATGAAACTTTATTAATTATTGAGCACCAGAGGCACCACTCTAGTAGTTAAACAGTTCTATACTAAGACGTTAGTAACAAACTTAGTTTACAGTCTCACTGATAGAAGCTCTCATTTATCAATCAAGTTTTGTCTCGGGTAATATCCATGCTGTATGCTAAGAGTGTGCTGTTTGCGAAAGTCTTCTAGCCTGGTCATCAGCAATCTCTAAATAATTTCTGGTTAGTGTCGTTGATTCATTTACAAATGTTTTGTACCTACATCTCACCAAATTAATAGATGCACACTGTGATTGGTTTCTGTGTTATCTTTTAACATTTCACTTCTACTTAATAAATTATTATTAGTCGTCAAACAGCCTAGTCTGACAAGAAAAGAAAAGTTGAAGAAGAAAAGTAAGTGTAACAAAGCTGATAGGAATCAGACTATTTGATTACAAACAACAAGAATAAACTTAAATTTCTTGTTTGCATTCAAGTTTTATCAGTGCCTAAAGAGTATAATGTGAATTGACACAACACAACATAACAGAGTGAAAGATTTGACATGTATGTTGGGGAATCAAGAATCATTTTTACTGCGGACTTACAAAGTTATAGCATTGCAGCTTCGTACAAAATAGCACTGGAGTTATAGAAAGCAAAAATACCTTTAAATGATGGTATGATTGTGAAGAAAAGTCCAATTGAAATGGCAAAACAATTTGAGCCAAAATTATCTGAAAAGTTCGAAACAGCGGCATTATTTCATGAGGCCATCGCAAGACGAGTAGAACACATGGATAAATATGTTTAAAATAACTATATGATTCAATGGCAAAATATGGGTACTTTTAATTGTGTCTGGATAAAAGCACCGATAAAGAAGATGTTGAGTTAATTTTTGTTTGAACTATTCAGGAGGATTTTAATATTATTGAAGAATTGCTAAGTCTTATATCTTTGCATAGAATTACTAAAGGTACTGACATTTTTGAAGCAGTTCAAAACTATTTTATAAACTATAGAAGATTCAATAAATGTCCCTGCATTGTCATTGATGGGGACTGGAATCAGGTTTTGTGGACTATTGAAACAAAGTAATATTAACTGCCCTACCATTCAGTGATCAAGAAGCACTCTGTGAAAATCTCTATATCATGTCAAAGTAGTTGTAAAATTAACACTTATTATACAAGGAGGTAATATATCTCTGACCCATCGTAAGGTTCTTCATTTCTTGAGGGAAATGGATGCTGAATAAGGCAATTTTCTCCTCCATTCTTATATTCACCGGTTGAATGCCAGAAAATGTCTGGAGTGCTGTTTTATCATTTAGCAAGAAATGCCTAATTTCCTAAAAACGAAGTAAGTTCCTGCCTTTTTATTTGAGCTTACATTTTATAATCAACCATTTAAATGAGTTGAACTTAAAGCTGCTGGCCCAACAACAGAATGTTGCCAACGTATGTGGTCATTTGAATAGGTTTAAAAGTAAAATTGAAGCTTTTTAAATAAAAAATGGCCAATAATACTTTTACTTTTTTTTCTGAATTACAAAGAACAATTTTGAGGGAACATTATTTCCAGCTCATCTAAAGTACATTTATGGAGGATTTGGAGAAACAATTTAGTGATCTCAAGGAAAATGAAGAAGATATAGTTTTCATTCAATCATTGACTGTCTGCATTGCAAATGCAAGATCTGACCTTCAACTCAAATTGTGTGATTTGTCATCATACCCTTTTTTACACTGGCAGAATCAAAAAAGGAGCAGATTTTTAAAATCAATGCCATGAGAGCGGTATTCAAAATTGAGAGATTTTGGATTTAAGATGTGCTCAATACTTGGGAACACATATCTTTGAAAAAGCAATTTTTTCAACAACAAAATTCATAAAATTCGAATATAAATGTTCATTGACTGATAAATCACTTTCACATTTACTGCAATTAACAACTATAAGCATCAATATTGATATTGTTACTTCAGTAGATGAAAACAAACAACTGCAAAGCTAACATAAAAATCAAATAATAGTTATAAATTTACAAACAATTGTATTGTGTTTAATATTTTGATTAGAACTTGTACAAGCAACATGACTTTTCTTTACTATGGAATTTTAAAAGTGGATCTTAAACAATAAGACTCTCCATATATTTTAATATCTGCACTGTATTCATAATTCTGGATGCAGCCCTCAAATTATTATTTTTTTAAATGTGGGCGTCGAGTTACCTAAAGTTGGACATCCCTGTCATAGACCATCTTCTCATATTTCCCTGAGATTCGAACCTAATTGTTTAGAGTTCTAGGAAGATTCACTACTGAGCGAAAATTATATATATATAGAGCTAGGTTGTATTATTAAAAACTTTTAAGAAACATATACTTTTTCCCTCATCAAACTTGATAGCATCTGATTTTATTATTAGTATTATTTCAGTGTTGATTTTTTTCTATGAAAAGTGTTTATATGACTTTACATGACATATAAATATTGTTTTATTAACATTCACAGCTGTAAAAATATGTGTTTTTGTTTTGTTTTTTATTAACCCTGTGTCTTTTTATCCACTCAGGTTATATGCATACAAACTATGCTACTGTGTTAGAGATGAAATAGGTTGAGTTTTGAGAAAGTATTCCTGCATTGGCATAAAGGGAAAGTGGAACATAATTTAGGAAAAACCACCCTCAATACACCCAAATGGGATTCAAACATTGATCATATTAGCGATCATTGACAATCCTGTCTATAAGAGTGATGCCTTAGACCAGGTGTGTCAAACTTGTTCGACCCCAAGGTCCACATTTAAAAATTAAAATACCGAGGCACCGCATATCACAGAATTTAATATTGTCACCATTTAAGTTACAAAAAATTAATTTCAAAAGAAAATTAAGAACATAAAATTTTAAGATTCACCCTCTGTTTTTTCCTAAGAAAGATTAAATCTTTTATTGGAATCAATGGTGTAAACTTTAAACATTATGTTGAATTTACTTTCAAAATTAATTACAGGAAAATGTCCGTAAATAGCAATCTCCCGGGTGTTTGTACCATTTACTAAGAGAAAACAACTGTTCACATATAAGCGCAGCCAAATATTGCACACCTGGCATGCAAATTTATTAATTTTTGGTAATTGATTTCTAGTGAGTAAAGAGTAAAAAATTGGTGCACATGTTTTCAAATGTTAAATGTACCCAAAGAATAAATCATTTCCAAATGTTATATTCTCAAATGGTACATTCCAACAATGTTTAGAAAACGGAGAATTGGGTCACATTGTATGTTGGTTCATGGATCGGGGCCACATGCAGCTTGTGGGCTACAGGCTTGGCATGGATGCCTTAGACCATTTATCGACCGAAGCGGGTAAAAAAAATGTCCTTCCTATCTAAATAAGATCATATAATTCAGGGGAGAATATGTTTTGTCTTATTCTAATTAAGTAAGGTTGCATTATGTATAAAGTATGTTAAGAGGTCATCAATAAAACATGTAGCACTGTTGATAAGATGAATGGGGGTGTAGTGTCTGCATGGTGTTTGTTATGTTATGTAACACAGATCTTATACTTAGTATTAAATCTGAGTCCTTCTTTAAGTGTCACAAAAGCCATGAAATAATGACTTTAACTATTGATGTGTAGCACAGGTAGCAGGGGAGGTGAGTTAGGCTAAAGGTCTACTTGGGGGTTGTTATATGAGCGAGCGGTGGTCAAAAAAGATAAGAAAAAAGTGTTAAGGTGGGGAAGTAGAGGACACAAGAAAAGGTCAGAGTTTTTGCAGTTCTTACAAAAACATTTTTGGGTTAAAAGCTCAAATATTCCTTTAGTACAGACATAAGAGTTTAATTTTCTTTCCATGGTGACCTAAACATTTCTTAAATACCTGTCAAGGGTGTCCAGGAATTTAAGGACAACCTTTTCTCTTCATTTAAAAAGTTTATCATTTAATGCAGCTATGCTCATGACATTTATTCAACAAGTGTTGATATCACCATGTGAAGAAAATTAAAATGTATGTTTGTACTGAAGCAATATTTTATTTATTTTGAAGGAAAAAAATGTTTGGTTATAAAAACTACAAAAACATTGGCCTTTCCTTGCGTTATTTACATTCCCACATTAAACAGTTTATAGATAAGCCCTAAATTATTGTTGGTTAAGATTATATTATTATATATTTTGCCACCCCTAATCTGATTATTTCTGTCCAAAAGTTCAAAATAACCTTATAACAGCCATACCATAAAGTTGATATTCCGATTTCTACTATATATCTATGTAAAAAGATATTGTCTGGTGAGTTTATTTTCTTTAGTTGTGATATATGATTGTAAACAATAAAATATTTGCTAGTGTGGACAATTCTGGCCTTACAAAACTAATTCCTCTATGCCAATTTAAGTAATGATCTGATGCATCGCACAAACTTTATCTCTATTTTATCTTAAAATAAAAACATTTACTAAAAACGTACATTTGCATAACAAAATCATATAAATGGTTGCAGAAACACTACACAAAAGAGCATACATATTATTCAATGTTACAGAAACATTGAGATAAAAAGAAGATCTCTGTCCATCAAAGAGAATAAAACTTTTTTTTTTGCACTGAGTCTTACTAGCCATTCAGGTTATATGCTAGCGTAACACTCAATTTCATATTGCTTCATAAAAAGAATTTAAATATAAAGCTTTTTTTATTTTTTATAGTATTAGAACTTTACAGTGATAAGTTTTTTTTGTATCTCAAATAGTTACGATGATATGATCAAAATTAGAACTGTATACTTCTTTAAAGTACCCTTTAAGTAATTTTCTAGGGAAAACAAAAGTTTCCATTTTGTTTGTAATGTTAAACAATGCCTAGATACAAAATTTAATCAAAATTGTTCTGAGTGGATTTTGAGAAAAAAGATTTTATCTCTTTTTGCCATTCAGTAGCTAAACTTAATTTTAGGGTTATTGATAAAAAATAAAGAAAATGTAAAAATAAACTAACTAAGTGTAAATTTATTGAAGAAATCCCACATATTCCTAATATAGAAGATGGAGGAAAGACAATGTCATATTTGTGTATTGGATTCTTCCCACATTTTTCCTCTTTCCCTAGGTGGGCTTTTTAAAATTAAATTTATGAAAACCCTAAATACCAAGTTTTAACTCAATTACCCGCCTCGGTGGTGTAGCTGGCTAACACGCTTGTCGTGTTGAGCTCGACTGCTGAGGACGGGGAGATCGAGGTTCGAATCTCGGTCAGGTGAACTTGGGGTGGTTTTTCCTAAATGGTTTATTAGCGTAATTAGTACTTAGAGCGTATAACCTGAACGGGTAGTAAGACGCGGTGCTAAATAATAATAATAATAATAATAATAATAATAAATTTAACTCAATTGGTAAAATGATTTCTGCTCTATTTTGAGATAAAGCCAGATGGAATCGCAAAAACCACTTTTTCAGTTTAGGGGGTCAAGAATCGTCAAATTTATCCAACTCTTGGAGTTCAATCTTTTATGATGATCACTATACTTCTCTCTATGAGGGGTCGAGAGAAAGTAAAAATTCTTAATGTTATATAATTAGTGGAATATTTGTGAACCTTAGGATGTAAATAGAATGTTTTAGTATTAAAATATATGGTTGTTTAGGGTCAAATAATTCCAAATCAACATCCATTAAATTGTGAGGTTCTAGTCCTATGCATTTTCAAAATGGTAAACATAGCAAGAAGTATGTTATTTTGATGGGATACTTTTTGACAGAATATAAAAATGTTAGGTTTCAGTGTGAAGGCACGCGCCCCCCATCCCCATGAGCCCCCAGTTTCTTTTAAAGTTATTAATAACACTCTCACAACAATTTTATCTTGCCATAATAGTTTCAAGAAAAATATGTTTTCGATTTAAGTAATAGCAGGCAATGTTTTTGAAATGGCATAGTCAGGTGAGCGGCGGTCAGCGCCATGCATTGTAAAACCAAACCTTCCCTTTCCTTCACCTATTGTCCCCATCCTGCTATGGCAAGCTAGCCCTGCCTATTCTTTGTGTGAAGGCGCACTGCACTCCCTTACATGCCCTAAGGTTGAAAGCTTGTGAGATAATGTGTATAGCATGAATCAGAAATAATTATTGTCAGTAATCCTGCATGTTCCTGTATCTTGAGGCTGTGTGGTGTGTGTGTGGGAGTGTGTAATAATAATAATAATATGTAGGATTATTTTAGGATCGTGTTTATTTGAGTTATATGTTTTAACATGTTTTGTAAATAGCTCTAATATGAATAGTTCAATTCAGGTGCTTAAGACAACAAATGTTGCAAAATTAGCACTTGATAAAAAAGAAAGTTGAAATCACTAGGTAAGCCATGTCCAGAATTCTGTCCGGAACAAAGTGAAACAAAGAAAAATGAAAATTGAGTTTTTAAAAGGCAGCTCAAGTCCAAAGATGCATAACAAAAAAATGGCTGGATTTGCAGCTGTGATGTACTGTTTTCTGTGTATTTTGTTTTCTCCCAAAAAGAATGTTGAATTCTCATGGATAGTAAAAGGTGCCAATGATATAAAACATTTAATTAAGAAACAAGAAGTATCTGTGAGAATCACATGAATAGTATCGTTGCTCTTTCTTTGCTAGGCAAAGTAAACATATCATCTAGTCTAGACTCACAATACAGAGAAAATGTTAAAAAACCACAATACTCACGTTGACAAAAATAGGCACATATTATAAAGGTTTATTTCATGTATTAAATTCTGTGGTGTTTTTGAATTACTTATCAGAGAATAATTAGCATTATCTTGAAATCTTGGTGTCTACAAAGGTCTAATTAATTATACTGCTGAGATGGATTCTGCAATAAAAGACCACTTAGAATCGGCCACTGTATTCAAAGGAACATCAAAAATAATACAAAATGGCATACTGGACTGCATGTTTAATGTCTGTAGGGAGGAAATAGAAAATTAGATATGAGATTCTGAATTTGTAGCCATCAAATGTGATGAGACAAATGATGTAACGAACCATTGTCAGATGGTATTAGTTTTTAGGTATGTGTTTGAGGGGTTGGCTTGTGAAAGGTTTTGGGGGTTTCTTATTCCAGAAGGAAGATGTGCAGAAACCTTAGCAAAATGCATAATGGACCACATCAAACCTCTTCTAGACACTTTAAAAGGAAGATTAATAAATAGCACAGACTTATGATGGTGCTAATGCTATGAGTGGCTCTGTTGAGGGTGTACAGGCCAAGATTAGAGAAACATACTCATTTGCCTATTTTGTACATTGTTACACTCATCGGCTAAATTTGATATGGGAAAAAACAACCAGTGCAAACAGGTCAGGTTATGTCATTCTCAAATTTTTTAGCCAGAGTTGCTACAGCAAGATAAAACTACAACATTCGAACTGTTAACGTTGTCTATGAAAATAGAGATAAGTTAAAGGACTACTTCAAAGTTCTTGAAGAAAAGTGCACAAACTTACAGTTTAACGAGGCAAGTAGCCACAGAATGGCTTTTCAGGACCCAAATTTCATGTTCTAGTTAACTCTATTCCACAAAATGTTACCTCACGTGGCTATATTGTACCAACACTACAAACCAGGAACACAGACAGTGTAATGTGGCAAAATGAGATGCAGAAAAAGAGGGGGCAGGTGAATGAAATAGAGAAGCAAATAAACTAAGAGTTTCCTGAACAACCAAGAAAAAAGAAAAGTATTGTTGAATGTAGCACCAGAGTGGGGAATACAAAAGAAGTTTGTGATGTCGTTACAACTCAAGTAAAAGACAGATTCGCATTTATTGGTCACCTGGAGGCAGCTTCTTTGTTATGTAATGAGTAATTTCCACAATATTCTACAAACAACCCCTATTTCAAAATCATAAAATGATAGAAAGTTAGGGTAGGCCTAGGTATGTCATAGTTAATCATTTTTACATCAAGAATCAAGTATATTGACGCATATATTCTAGTATATACTAAGGATGGGACCCTAGAACGTATAAGGAATATTCATGGATTCAAGACTCAATTAATTTTTTTTTTTTTAAAAAGGTATTAAGTTTTAGTTATTATTTAAAGGTATTAAAATAGTTAAATAGTTTCTTGTGGTTAAGACCAAAATAATGATAGGAAAAACCTAACAACCAAACCTCAGAACATTAATTTACCATTTAATGTAAACAAAATAAAAAGTGAAGGAAAAAATACTAGTTATTGGGAAATTAAACACTTATGCTTAAAATGTTTTCTATAATTCAAATTTTAATTAGGGATTTATCTTGTGAATGTGTGGAATGCCAGGCCTCCACCGTGGTTCGGATCCCACGTTAAACTGTAGGTCCTTCATTTCATCTCACAATCACCCTACCATTACACATTAGCGTAAGTGCGTATAACCCGAACGGGTAGTAAGACGCGGTGCTAATAATAATAATAATAATTAGGGATTTGATGGCAAAATGAAGTTTCAGATTTGAAAAAAGGTGGATCCGACCCATCTTTAAAAAAAAAAACCCACGCACGCACAAGCACACACACACACACATACACCGTCGACCTTGGTGGTCTTGGGGTAAAGTGCTCACCTCAGGACCTGATGTTTGTAGGTTCGAACCCAACAGAGGCCAAAGGCTTTTTCTTGAGCAAGAAAAAATCATAGCTCAACATCTTTCGGAGGGGAAGTAAAGCCATCGGTTCCATGTGGAATGTAAAAGAACCCTGGAATTTATGTGAAAATACCTCTCCTGGCAGAATTGGTAGGTCATTTCCCCTCACTCGTAGAACTTTAAAGGTACAAATAATCAGCCTCGGTGGCACAACTTCAAAGAATGATTACAGCCAGGGAGTTTACTCTACCATAAAAACTAGCTATTATCCCCACCACTACTTTCCACAAGTTACATTTTTAATAAGAAATTTGTTTAATAAATATATAGTAATAAATATACAGAATCTTCAATGAAAAATAAACAACAAATACTATGTTGATAAGATTACTTGTAAATAAAGATAATTGCAGTTACCTAACATTATTAAACATAACGATGATAGACCCCAAAAACAAAGTATTTTCTTTCAGAATGTAGACAAAAGATATAATTCATTCAACCACAAAACTTTTTCAATTTTTGCATGTCATGTTCTAACACTTTTGCCTCTTCCTTTGCTTTCAGCGAAACTATTATTCTTTCCATTTCCAATTTTATTTCTTAAGATGCTATTTTTCTTTTTTGACTTAAGTCTACTTTAATCTATTTCTTCTTTTCAAGTGCTTCTTTCCTTATTCCTGATGAATTCCTCACAGCATGAATCATCTTTTTTGAAATTGTCATATTTAGAAGTCCCCTGGTTGCAGTGACTGCATCAAAAGTTACATGTTTAGCAATAAGGCTGTCCTCATGTAGGTTTTCAACCAGACATTCTTTATTCACAGAAAAACTTCGCTTGACGGCTGTTTTGGTATGGAAGAGAGCAAGATTTTTTTTTTAAGTAAAATATTGTAGTTACTGGGATGCATTTACTCTAGAAAAAATATTCATGAAGAACTTATCAAGCTTGAAGTGAATTGTTTAAGGTAGTCAATAACTTCTTGCTTTGTCTCTTTTTACATCAGCTTGCATGCTAGATAGTGGTTTCTTGTCTAGAACTTCTAATGCAGAAGTTATCCTATAGGTCCTAACAGATGGATTGACTATGACTGGGGTAGAGAGACAACTAGCACCCTTGACAATTTTGTAGGAGGGAGGACACTAATATAAAAGTTTGTTGCAGAGATCGAACACCAATAGTTTGAAGTGGTATTTGAACTTTAGCAGTTACTAGTAACATATCAATCATTATGGTCACTGCTGGAAAAAAGTTTGGGGGGTGGGCGGGTAAGGGTGAGGTTGGCTGCTAGTGTAGTAAAACCAGCTATCTGTTTCTTTCTCTAGTATGTAAGGGGGAGGGAGGGATTAGTGTAGAGACTGAGAATAGAAAGGTCAGCAAGTGAGACAAACATCCCCAATGCAAAGTCATACAATTGTGTGGCAAACAAGATATACCATAGGGGGAGTAATTGAGAGGTGGTCAAAATATAACCATCAGTAGTCCAAATAATATCAGGGGTCTCAAAATGCTTAATACAACATTTAACTCAATGTAAAAAGGCTGAATATTTTTCCAGTATCTGATTCAAAATTCCAGTATATTCCTGTATTTCCAGTGTCAAAAATAAAATCAAGTATATTTTCAGTATTTACAGTATTGGTAGACACTTTGTATTTATATTTTCATGTCATGTTATGTAAATGAAAAGATTTCTTTATCAATGTAAGTAAATAATTGTAATAATTTTATAAATTTATATAATATGTAAAAGAAAAATATGAAATTATTCATTATAAAAGGTATTTTGAAAAACGCATTAATTATTCGTATGCCTAAATATTTATTCATGAGTTAAGGAATATAATAAATTTTGCTGTAAGGTAAGCAATAACGATCCAAAAATATCTAATTTAGGACATCACTTAAAAATTCCTTTAATTCCTATAAATAATCATATATATTAAAATCTTTATTTTCTTGTGTAAAACTAAATGCATTACAATAAAATAATAGTCAAATGTATATATAATATTATATTTTTTAATATGTTAATTAGCTTTAGTTTTGAAAAAATTAAAAAATTATTAAATTGTATCAATTTATTATTATTAAGGAACAGTACATGCGAATTAAACTGATAGAAAAATCAAAATAATCTCTTCATAAATAAAGATTTGGTGACTTAGAAACTCTTACAAAAATGAAGAAATAGCTGTGGCATTCTTTGTGCGCAAAGATTGCTAAAGGCCTGTTGGGTTTTGTGTACAAATTCTGGAATCGGCATGGCACTAAAAGAGTTACTTTTTAATGAAAAAATTGTATTTTTATCAAAAGTAAAACAATATATAATATTATATATATATTGCCTTTGCAATTATATTAGTTAAGACTATTAATTTGATAAGTACATTTCACTTTAGGGCATTTTTTTGTCCATAATTCAAAAACTTTTCTAGTTTATTTTTTGAGCTAACATAAGTTCCACGTTACCTGTTTTTTTTTATGATTCAATGGACACCTTGTTCTAATCTATAAATATTGTCACAATTCTTATGTGCGTATACTAAGTGTTATTTTGGTGATCTGTTCTAAACTTTGGGCTGAATTTTAGTTTTAATTTGGTAATTGGAGAGTGAAAGTTCAACTTTGCTTACTGAAACTAGCAGCTTTTTTTAAATTTCAATATGAACCTTTTATGATTCAGCTGTCTGTCAAGTTTTGTTTCTTACTTTGAAAAATTGATGCAGTAAATGTTCTGCTATAAAATTGTGAAAACACACAGATTCAGTACTATTTTATTTTTTTAAATGAACAAAGTTCTAACATTTTAATTTAAATGTTCCTTTTTCTTATCCATTTGTCTTAATATATTGGTTGCCTAGTTATTTTATAAAATACGTCTTGTAACATTTTGTTACCAATGTTCCTCTTTGTTTGCTATGAAATCATAACGAAGGCCCATATTCCTAGCTTGCATTATCTTGGATCTATTCAGGTGTTTGAATATGTTAAATATATTTCCTTTGCTGTACACTAGTTGTCAATGAACCATGTTCTGACACCAAACTGCTTTCAAGAAGCTTTGTGAACATTCTATGGTTAGACCCGGTTTTATGTCCAGAACAAGACCATTGAAACTTTCCTTCTCGTTATTTATCATTAAATTTCTCTAAAAATATTGGATGTCAAAGATATCCTAAGCTTAATAGTTTCTTCCTTGGCTCAAACTATCAACAGTTGTTAAATTACAATTATTGTAATACTTCAATTAATCGCTTGATAGTTTTTGTTTGTATTATTATTATTATTATTATTATTAGCACCGCGTCTTACTACCCGTTTGGGTTATACGCACTTACGCTAATGTGTAATGGTAGGGTGATTGTGAGATGAAATGAAGGACCTACAGTTTAACGTGGAATCCGAACCATGGTGGAGGCCTGGCATTCCCCACATTCACAAGATGTCTTGTCAGAGGTAAAGGAAGGGTTTGGTAATCAGATAAATCTGTGCCGGGACCGAGGATTGAACCCCGGCCGCCAGCACAGAAGTCTGACACCTTAACCCTAGACCACCAGGTCACCTACGTTAACTGCTGTATATTCTCACCACATAGTAATTATATTAGCTTACCTACAAAGAGATGTTAACACATTAAAAAACAAAAACTGTTGATTACTTATTGGAGGTAAAAGATAAAGGATCCTACAAATAATATTTTGTAGTGGAAACCATAAAGTACCTTAACTTTAGTGAACACTTCATTTTCAGGTATTTAATATTTTTCATAGTTCAACAAGAAAAAGTGTAATATGTAAAATTAGTTAATCATCTTTATTTGTGTATATTCATTTAAACAATGGAGGACGTTTATAAATAATTATTAAGTCCACATGTTTATTAATTGTGTGTTCCACCACATATTACTACCCAATTGAACTATCCCCATATTTACACTACTAGGGTAGGGATGAGTAAAGTCATATTTAGAAGAAATGTACTCATATTTGTGTGGAAGAAGAGTAGGAAACAATATAGGAAAATAACTCTAGTACACAAGACAGGATTCAAATCCTAACCACTCAGTCCAAAGGCGAGAGTGATGAGTTAGTCCATATGCCCGCCAATGCGGGTATCTATCAATTACGTTAACAAAACATGCAAACTTTAAATTTTACAAAAAAATTATATGTGTGGGCTATTTTGAAAATGTAAGGAAGGGTTGCACTGGCAAGCTAGTGGTTGGTCCTGAAAACCTTAATTTTCACAACATGATTCTGTCTATAGGATGTCCATAGTAAGAATGTGGTAGGGAGGGTGTTATTTTACTAATATGATTAAAACTACTAAATTAAATTAAATTGTCAGGTCATATGATATAGATGTCACTGTTGATAGATGGTATAAATATTGATAAAATAATAACAGAAAAATTGTTTCAATACGACTGCAAAATAAATGTTATTTTCTAAATTCATCTTCCTACTACATTCTTACTATAAATCCAGAAAGATCACATAAAATTATGGGTAAACATAATTATATATCTTACTACATATCCACGAGAAAAATATTTACACTTGTGTTGTAAGGATGAGGAAAGTAAAATATAGAGGAAATGCACCCATATTTGCATAAAGGTTAGAACTCAAATATAAACTTGCCCATCAACATAGTCCTTCCAGCTATTTATTTATATAAAAAGAAACATATATTTGATATCTTGTAGAATATTTAAAAAATAGCAGTTCCAAATTTTAATAAAGCCTTGGTAGTGAGCTAAATGAAAAGAATGACAGAGGGAAAGAAAGTCTTATAAAAGTCCACAACAACATGTGAAAATCTGCATTAATTTATCAGACTTCCTAATATAAAAAAAATGTTATAAGCATGTAAATCCTTGTGGGGAGTTACGTATCCCCTGAAATATTTTGTGTACCTTAGGAGGTATGTGCACCACAGTTTGGGATACACTGTCTTAGACCAAGTGACTACCCAAAATGGTATCTCGTTAAAACTATGACAAATGTTTAGGCAGAGCCAGTAATGTTCATCCAAAGGCCTTTGTAACCTATGCTTACAAATAGAGAGGGAGGGTTGTGGGGCAGGAGGGTGGGGGTGGGGGCAGTGGAAGACCTCTTGGGACAAGAGTGTTAAAACCGCGTATTGTAAGAGCCAGCCAAATACCTACCTCACACACAATTTTTACAAATTATTTTAATTTGAACCAGTTTATATTTTTGTATGTGATGCTGCCAGTAAGTTGGTCAACAAAGAAAGGATGGGCAGGGGAAAACATATGGAACTTAATACAAACACAGGGAATCCACAACCACTTTAAAGTGTCCAGATTATTAAACTTGTAATGTATACATTAAATTACTATTTTTAGTTATTTGATCTATAAGACCAAAGCCTAATTTTAAGTTCACATATGAAAAGGTTTGGCGAGAATAGATGTAAGCTGATTGATCTCTAACCCCACTTATCTTATTTAATTACTCTTTGGCATTTAGAATGCGAAAGTTTATTGCAACACTTACAAAAGTACACAACCTATCCCTGTCTTGAGCTAGTTCTATCCAGTCTAGCTCATACATCTATCTCTTTCGGGTCCATTCTAATGTTATCCTCCCATATGGATATAGTTCATCCTAATGTGTTTAAAAATCCTCCATTCATGCTGCATGCCTTGCCCACCGTAATCTGAGAGATTTGATTATCCTAACAATGTATTGTTATGAGTAAGTATGTAATTTCCTCCACTCGCCTGTATCCTCATTTATTTTGGGACCTCTTCTTAAGCACCTTGTTTTCAAACACAGTTAATTAATTTTTGTCATGTAAGGGAATGATTTCACAACCATACCACTTATTTTAATCCAACTTAATAAAGCCTTAATGTTCAGAAATTTGAACAGTTTGTCACCAAAGAATATTACGGTAGCAGTAAGAGTGTTTACAAATATTTCATAATTGACTATAAAAAAGACAAGTCAGTAAAAGTTAAATAATTTGTCCTTGAACTATTGAACTTGTTTTACTAACATTGATAATACAAGTTAGATCCTTTTTAATCATTTAAGTTTGTTAAATAAATAATTCATTACTCTCACCACCCTTGAAGTTAAAACCTGCATGTGCATGTGTCTCTAGTTTAAGATAATATGTGGGTTATGCAAAACTGAACTGTGTATTTTGGAAAGACTTCTAATTGAAATACAATACGGCCTAGTGTTTTCATGAAACCTGATGCAATATATTATTCCTTATTCCATTTCCCTAAAACAACAACAAAATTTATTCTACGTTTATAAACATGATATAGTTTGGACAAATTCCTTGAAATTAAAATGTGTCTGTATTAAAGTGTAAAATATTGAATAGTAAATTGCTTTATGTAACTTAATTGATATAAACCATGATAAGAGTATTTTTAAAACAGTAAGGGAACCAATAGGGGCCAACTGACAACCTGGAAGAAAATGGTGAGTATATAAATTCAACAGCATCTTACCTACTCTCCAAGCTATATGTGTTTTAACTAAGCTACAGTAACCTCTTGGCTTCTTTGGTGCTGACTGACAGTAACATTTAGGTATATACCTAAATGTTGACTGTCAGAAGTGACAGCTGTCAAACACATGTTTTTGCAGATCATATTGTTCAGCATAGGGATACATAATTTGGTCTGGTAACTTTTCAAAGCTGTCACTCAGCACCAAAGAAACCATGAGGCTACTGTAGTAGAGTTGGGATAAATAAGGTAAAATGTACACGAAGTGTACACACATTTGCATGGAGTAAGGGTGGGGCAGGATTTGAACATGTCCTTGGCAAACCAGACTAGATGAGTTTAACATTTAGGCTGCGTGCCTACATATACGTGTCAAAACTCAGAATCTATCAATTAGTTCATTGTTATAAGAGGTGTGTGCACTAACCTTTAAAAATATATATAAAAAGCTGAAAAAAGAACCACTTAATTAAGAAATATTTTAACAAATATGGTGTTTACTAATGTTTAGAATCTAAAAAATAATTTTAAAAAAGTCAAGGAATTCCTACAAAACTTGGTAAATAAATCTTATATGAATTATTAAATAGTTAATTTGTTCATGTTTATATTTTTCAAAAATATCAATTTTAACATTTGAATCTGAATATAATATGAAGTAATGGGATGCAGGATTATTTATAACAGTTC
Source organism: Timema monikensis (assembly GCA_902151445.1). Lineage (NCBI taxonomy): Eukaryota > Metazoa > Arthropoda > Insecta > Phasmatodea > Timematidae > Timema > Timema monikensis. The sequence continues at coordinate 43,951 of CABFVZ010002718.1, read as the reverse complement.
ATTATTATAAAATAAGAGAGACAAACATTTTAATTTCCAGATTTTTCTTTCTTTCTAATATGAACTATAGTTTTAGATACATTTTTCCATTTAAAATAAAGTAAAACCTCCCATATTTTGACCTTTAATATCCAAAGCCCAGGATCTGAAGCATCTAACCGCATTATTGTTTATATATATATATTTCTTTTTCAGTGGCTGAGCTGCCAAAGGTTTTACAATGGTAAAACATTTATTTATTAAAATATACAAATCGAAAAAAAAAAAGAGTCAAACGAAAATTTCAGACTTTATTTAAGAAGAAATGATCAATTTGATTTTGATGTGTATTAACTTCATTATATTGAATAACCATTTTTTGAATATTGTATGCACACACATATAAAAAATACTTTTCTGTGATTATGTATGTTGTGCAATTTATAATTTTTTTTTTACCTTTTAACTCTTCAGAGGGGTATTAATTTAATATTCGAAACAAGTTCAGCCTCCTTTATTTCAGTTATCAGAGGTTTGACTGTAATATTGTTAGACAGTCTTTATTTTTTACTGTTAGAAAATATTATTTCTACCTTCTCAAATATATGATCTAGAGAAGGCACTATATTTAAAAACATATGTCGTGAAATTTACATAATGATGTTTCCCACATGTTTTTAGCACTATTTGACTACATTCAACTAGATAGCTTTGGTGACTATCTTCATAATTCATATATACATATAAAAATGTACACATCACAGGAAGTATATGTATATTAAAACAAAGATTGAAAAGCAAAAATGTGATATTTTAACATTTTATTATATTTCCTTTAGTTATAAAAAGATAAGATTAAAAAAAAAATTGCATGATGTCTTAAGATAAATTTTTTTTTCCTGGCATTTAAATAGACAAAATGTTTATTAAAGCATTGAAGTATAAGAAGATCAATCAAGTTCTTCAATGTTTAACAATCTGCATTTTATATTAAATTGACCACTACACTACTGTCCGGAGGATTTGTATCTTTTTTTAAAGATGGTTGTGATCAAGTGACACATTTAAATGCTTGGGGATAATAAGTAAGAATGAATACAGACGCATTTTGGTAAGTTGTACGAGAAAGTGTGCAAGATATATTGAAACATAACATAGTTAAATACTTAAAAAAAAGTGTCTCTTTTATACAGTTTTAGTGTGTTTATAAAGTTTAGGTATTTTATAGCTTTTTAAGTTATGTTTGAACACAAGAGTTTAATTATTTATAATAATTGCAATGTGTTGGTATGAAGAGAGGATGAAACAGCCAAAGTGATAATTCATATGTGGAATAAACAACCGAACTACTCCTGGACAAGATTCAAGGTTGACCAGTGGTGCAGGTTTTTTAAGAGCTTGGGATGAAATTATAGTGAACTCCAAATCAGTCAACCGCCACACTTTATTTGACAGCCTATGGAAACGTAATATATTGAGGTTCAAATAACCGTCTCTCTGAGGTTAGGTGAGTTCAGAAATGATATTTTTTTGTATAATAATTAAGGCTGTCAAACTCAATTCCTTTTACCTAAATACCCTTGATTCTTACCGGTATCGAAAGAATCGAGAATTGATCTTAATATTACGATTATTGCTACTTCGATTCTTAGCTCTCAATAAAACTGGCAACTAAACAAAACAGCAGCATTCAAAATAGGTAATAATCGATTATCTTTCATATTAGTTTAGTTGCTGTTTCACTTAAATTCTGGCAAATTGAAAATATATCGTTATGGCCTGAATATAGTATGACCCCAAATATAATACGACCTGACATTATGACAGTAACAAGAGGTAAAAACTTAACAAATTTGAAAAACTTTTTTTAAAGTAAAAGTTAAGTGAGAATGTCAGAATACACGAATCGATTATAAACAAACAATTAATATATAATACTTATACGAGGGATGTAAATTTGCTGTAATATATCAATATATCTATCATTAATTGAAATATCACAATGTGTATATCGAAATCTATTATATTTCGATCAAATTAAGATGGTTGCTCTCCAGTAATGATATTCCTGGTCGCGTTTCAATTCATTTCGATGGTTTTCTTTAGCTCTTTGAAAAATATAAGTTCAATAAAAATAGAACAAAAATTGACCTAGTTAATAAAAATAGAACAAAAATTGACCTAGTTAATAAAAATAAAAATTGACCTAGTCAATAAAAATAAAAATTGACGTAGTTAATAAAAAGGGCATAAAAAGTTATCTTTATTTTAAGTCAATAGATTTAGAGCGTAGTTCGATATATTTTATGAATCGATATATCAATGTAAAAACTTTATCACTAATTTCTGGCAAGTTAACGTGTTACGTGTTAAATGTGTTCTTTGCGTTTTAAAATCCGCAATTTGTGGTATTGATTTAGTTTTTTGTTTTGATTTTCAGTTTTGAAGACTTTCAGTGTGTTAGATAAATATCTATAAAATTGTGAGATTTAAAGTTTCAAGTGACCATGTGTTGTAATGGCCGGGCCCAAGTTTCACATTGAGGGGAAGTATGGTATCAGGCATGTAATATTTTCTATACAATAACAATAATAATTATTAAATATCTAAAAATGTTTACTATAATATAATTCCAAATTATTTTATTATTTTGATTATATGATTAGATACTTATTAAAATTGATATTTCTCTTTGTTAAGATTAAAATTATTTTTTATTATTATGAACGTTTTTTAATTTTTTGGTATGTTATGGAGTTGAATATTTTTTTTTTGTGTGAGGTTGAATGCTTGGAAAAATAATGAAAAAGGAAATGTTCAAGATTCGGAATCAAGAATTTAAAAATCAGAATCGAGAACAACAGATATTGTAACCTCTTTAATAATAATAATTTATTTCCTACTCTATAAAATTAGGAAATCAAAAGTTAATTGCTGCACTTAGAAAAGTGTGCCACCTATCCCTATCCAGTCCGCCTCATTACACCCATCTCTTTCAGGTCCATTCTAATGTAATCAATCCTCCCATCTGTGACAAAGTCTTCCCAATGGTCTTTTCCCATTGGATTTGCCAGTTAATACCCTAAACAAGGTGATAAAATCTCCCATTAGTGCTGCATGTCCTGCCCAATGAAATATCTGAGACTTGATTATTCTAATCATCTCTTGTGATGAATACAGGATATGTAACTCATCATTGTGTAACCTACTCCACTCCCAAGTATTTTCATCCCTCATAACACTTATTTATTCAACCTTCTACGCAAATGTCTCCCATAAACAATTTCATATTATTAACTTATTTTTATGTTTTCAAGACTAAATAGTAATTTTAATTGTAATGCAACAAACAACACTCACTCTCACAGTTTTTACTTCACATGTTTACTAGACTAGCCTATTTTTACTTATAAATATATTTCTAAGATTGTTAAGTTTAGCCTAAAATCTTAATAATGTATTTATTAGTATTGAGCCTTTGATTGAAGTGTTTCAGTCATGATGGCAAATACTACAGATTAGAGGTGTGTCAATACAACATTTTACCAATACAGACACTAATATCGTAATTTGTATTCCTTAACTTCCGAAACTAACACATTACTTGTCAAAGTTGCGAAAATATATCCATGTGATTGTCTTTTTAAGTCTTTTATCACACTTTCAACTGTAAGGAAAGGTCAGGGTGACAATTATCTAATTTTACAAAATAAGATACATCACTCCCTCCTCTTCTAACTCCATTCAACAGTACAAACACAACAGCTGTTTGTTAACTTTTGAAAAGAGAACCACACAAAAAGTATCAAATCAAGATATATTAATTATTGCTCCATGCTAAAATATTTTTTTTTAACACTGTGACTTACTACCTGTTTGTGTTATATGCTTAAGTACTAATTATGCTAATGGTTTTAGGGATTATATTTATAGGAAATGTACCCCACATTTGCATGGAGGGAGAACTGAAAACCGTTTAGGAAAAACCACCCTCAGTACACCCAACAGAGATTCAAACCTTGATCTATTTGTCATCGGCAGTCTAATCCACTGCGATAGAAATCCATTAGACCATGCGTCAACCGAAGAGGGTCATGTTAAAGTTATCAGCAAAGAGTTGAACTAGCTTGATATTTGCCAGACTAAATTATTTATTTTAAGTAGTAGTTGTTTGCCTTTACTGTGTTCAATTCATATTGGGCCTTGATTTAGTTTTATTCGAAACGTTCAATAATCTAAATAACCCAACTTTAGCTAGCTGAAAAAAATACCAAAATAAATGAATCATTACCAAATAAATAGGCGAGTTTCTCAATATATTATGTTTTTTTTTTAAATCTGAAACTTTTATCTTTTATGACATGTCCAAGATGTCATCTGATTTTCGAAGTTTTTATTTAGTCATTTTTTTTTTACAAATGGGCCAAAAAATTGTGCACATTTTGTCAAGGCAGCCCATATTGAATAATGTTTATGTTAGAATGTGAAGAACATAAACATTATATGGAATTAAGGAGCTTCATTTCCAAATATAACTTGATCAATAAACTTGTTTCAAAAACTAGCAGCTGATGTTGGTAAAACATGATTTTAAAATGCACTTAACACAGCACCCTAGCCACTCAAACAAGTGTTTTATTCCATAGCTACAATAACTGACCTGCACTCGTGTTTATTTATAAATGGCTTAAAGTGGTTTTGCCTGAGTTTTTTTTAATCCTTTATAAGGTTTAATTGACTTTCATAATTAATAAAAAGAATCTAGGTAAAGAAAACATTTGAGAAATAGTATAATAATGTATTATTTGTTGACATGAATCATAAACGCTTTGTGCTTCACCTCTGATAGTGAGATAGTCTCTTCAAAATCAAAATTATTCGAAGATACAAAAAATCGAAGCTTTTGATGTATGTCTGATTCTGATGCCTAACAAAGCAATTCAAATTATGAAATTACTAATTATTTTTAATCTTTTGGTCGAATATATTTTATTTGGATTAATTTTATTTTCAAAAATAAATAAATCGCAGCGAATAATAATGTGTTAATTTAACACACAAATATAGGTATGCATTTTTAAGTGTTTTCACTACAAAAATTCAAAATATCATAAACTTTTGTTCAATGTATTAAAAAACAAATATCATTAATTAAAATTAAGGAAATATAACTAAATATAGAAAAAATGGGTGAAGAAGGCCCACCTAAAGAAGGAAAATGTGGGAAGAATCCAATGAACAAATATGACATATGCCTTTCTTTTGGTTTGCATAGTAGAAAAAGTTGCACACAAAATGATATACATTTTTTTTATCTTGGCATTGTTTTTATATATAAAAAAAAGGCAGAAATATATCAAATTTGTGTTTCAAATGCATATAAGATAAGGTTATGCGAGCGTGGGTTTTTTCATTTGAGTCAAGTATTTACAAAAACTCCCGAGTTTAAGTATACTCTTAAATTTTAAAATATATATTAGTTTATTTTCAAAGTAAAATAGTATCTTTAAATTGTCATTACTCAAAGCAAAGAAATATATGAAAACACATGTATTTATAATAAGAATGACTAATTTTTATAAAGAATGAAAACCTAAAAAAAAGTTTTAAAAATGTCAATATTGGTTCTTAAACTATAAATGATAATTTTAAAAAACATCATTTAAAAATAACTATAACACTCAAATAAAAATATAATAGAAAAAACAATCAAAATGGTTTCAACACCCATGTCTTTAAATACATTACAATAACTATACGAGTTAACAATTGAAAAGAAAATATAAAATTAATGTTTTCATAAGCTAATATTTCTTAAAAATAAGCCTTCATAGCTTTAATTACCCTATATAGAAAATGAAAGAATAATAACCCGCCAGAACTTTGAAATGTTTCATATTTCGTTAATTAGTCATTGTAATAATCGTGCATGATCACTTCTTTGGTTTAAATTCTATTCCTCTATGCAAAAATGTGTATGCGCTTAGTATGGGCTGGAACTAGAAATTAGATTATGAAATTTATTTCAATTCAACTCCTAGACCTTATTAAAGTAGAATGTCCATGCTTTAAAATTAAAATGGTTAAAACAATATTTCTAGTTGACAATATTAAATAGTAAACATTTTATAATTTAAATGCGGTAAGTTTGGATAAATATTTAATGTAATGTTGGTCAACACTGAATTTAGACAGGGTAACCACCAAAATTCTATAGCTAAATAGTAACTAATGCTCGTTTTGTGGTTGAAAGCATTAATACAGGTTTTAAATATCATAAGTTCAAAAAACAATCAATAGCTTACACATTCTCAAAGCTAAATTTTTAATCAAACTGAAATTATAATTTAAGAAAGGGATCATGTGAAAATAATTATTATTTAAGTACTTAGAAAACTACTAAGCTATTTTTACTTTCATTGCCTGTCATGAGGATAACTCAAAATGGTTGAAAATATTGAATTAGTCTAACCATCGAAAGGAGTTTTATAGCTTTATTATGTTATTAATGTGAAATTAATAATTTTAACAATTCAAGTTACCAAATGATTTATAAGTGAAACTACCAATATCATCTTAATTAAAGAGCCTATACTTACCATTGCATTTTAAAAATTGATGTGTACAAAGATCAAGAGGAAGCTCAAAATGACAACTATACAAAACTTTCAATCTCAATACTGATCTTTAATGACGAGCTTGGTTCGAAATTCGAGTACTAGCAGAGTCCTAATATATGACTTTTTATACTGTATACTTTTCAGAAGAAAGGATGACATATTTGCCCATCGGATTCATTCCTTATTTTTAACAATTTCCATTATTTTTAATCATTAAAAATATTTGTGTATTTTCTTAAAATATAGCTCTTATTTGTTTTAAATGGTCTTAACTTGTCCAACTTTATAACAAAAGTTTTTAATGATCTTTTTATTTTGAACCAATATTATTTGTAAAGAACCCCATTGAATTGAAGGTTGAAATAATGTAATAACACCCAAGAAATTGAACTATATTAAATCAATAAACCTAAACTACTAATAATGATGAAAATTGAATTTATTTTAAAAAAATTATATCTTCCAAGCTAATCCATTTAAGTCTAACTCGCCACATCAATTAAGATCTATAAATATATTGTTTCCAATGAAATGCCCATTATATAAAAATTCTTTAACAAGCTTTGATTCTAGCTGGTACTAATCAATAGGTTGTGATCTATTTTGAAGAAATTACTTGAACAAATGCTAATAAAAATAAAAAGTTGTTCCCCTACTCCTCCCCCCCCTTTTTTTTGCTGTGCGAGGTATTTATCAATAGATTTTAGTAAAACAAGGAATAAGTTTAAAAATTCTTTATTGAGTGTATTTGAAATAAAAACCATTCCCAAGGTATGCTTAGCATTCCTGTGTTACAAGGCAGCACTGCTGCAATTCTAATGTGAAATTTTAACTAAACCAATCAGGGTGTTACAACAAGAGATGTATTCACAGGAGTGCCAAGAAAACCTTTGAAATATACTTTATATTTTTTTTAAAGATTGTCTTTATTTCAAAACGTATTTCAAAATGCAAGAATAAGTTATGTGTACATCTCTTTCAAATCTAAAAAATTTAAAGAAATGGTAAATTCTTTATTTCCAACTGATAAAGTCAAATCATTTACATGTCATTGAATTTTAAAGCCATAACTCATCACAGCCGAATCAAACATTGAATACAAAACGGTTCATTATGTTAAACAGCAATTGGGAGAAGGCCAATGGAACTTTATTTTAATGCGGTGGCCAAGTGCATGAGGGGCAATAGAGGTTTAGGAAAGGTTTCCTTTATTAATTTCAAGGTATAGGCACTTCAACTCAAAATTGTTGAAATGCAATGTTTATTTTAACAAGTACAGTATATATTCCCATATCATGTAAAGTATCACATAGGAAGACGTTTCACCACATTCAATTGACAAACTTTATTTTACATATTTACAAACTGTCAACAAAATTGTGTATTTTGTACATAAAAACTAACTAAATATGAAGAAACTTACATTTTATTGTAGCGAATCAAACATATAATCTTTTAAATGAAATCAAGAATCAACAAGAATGTGTTCCCGTAGACAATATTAGAAAAAAAACAACAGCTGACAAATTATGATGGTGTGTAATTTATAATCTAACTAGGAATTTAAAAAAACCTTACCAAATAAATGTGTTCTTGAATATAAAAATGTATTTTAAAAACTCAAACGCAAGCAGTCATGAACTAAAATAACTAACTATTGGAATGATTTAATTAGCAAATCCAAGTTATGCAAAAAATGTATCTAAAATTTCATCCATAAATACAAATTATGCAAGTTATATATTAAAGTAGTTCTCAGTAGCCCTGATCCATGTATCAAATGCAATTTTAAAATAAATTATAGCATGAACATAGGAATTGAACCAAATACCTCTTAGCTTCATGCGCCATAACTTGTATCGATGTGATATTCTTGTTCACCTTTTATCAAGAGTCATCTTTCAATCATTATTTAAATTAATGAGAGAAATCATACAGCTATTAGGTGTGACAGTGAGTATATAGCCACTTGGATGCATGCTTGGTAGAATAAAAGAGAGTGATAATGAGTACCTGTGATTTTTAGTAGCTCCAAGTGACGACACCTGCACCAGTGTTCATGCAGCCTAAGGCTCTAAGTACACTGAATTGCCAATGAGGGGAAGTTCGAGGTTCAAATCTTGATCAAGTGTACTCAATAGAGGTTGGTTTTCCATTGCATTGCATTTTACATATTTGCCTCATCCCTATTATTTTGATTAACCTTAATGGTTAACACTCTTTTTAAGAGTAGTCAACCCTTTCCCCAAACAGACACTCCATATTCATTAAGAGTGAAGAATGACTATAGCTATAGATGAACCAAAATAGCTCAAAGATAGAGCATCGACGCATAAAACCAATAGGTCCCAGATTTGATTACCATACCTAGATTTTGTGTTTCAAAAATCTTCATGTATTTTTTAAATTGATGTATATATTTAAATATATAAAGCCAAAGATTAATAAGTGATATTGTTAGTTTGTAAAAAAAGGGTTGTTTAATTTGCACAGAGTGTTAGTGTAGACTTTCATATTTATTGACAAATTACTGTACATTTATATCAAATTTACTAAGTAATAAAACTACGTAGTGGTTGAGTGTCAGTTTGTGATACAATCCAAACAACAAAAAAGTAATAAGGAAAGCAGGATATAGGAAAGGTTCTTTATTATATTTATCGACGGAAATTAATATTTTGTATTATTACTAACTTCCATATAAAGCACTTTGTTGTTTAAAAAAAATTAATTTTGAGTAATCTAAGTATGTTGCATGTGACATTTTTCTGAAAAACAAACAAAAAACCAGTATTCCATGAAATAAGTGAGAATTGCTTCTGTATTCTTTGCCTCAAATAATATTGTATATAGATACTTATAAATATCCAAAATAAACAATATAAATAACTTATTAAACTTATGTCACATACATCACATGTTGAAAAAGACAATTGCCGGCTATGAAAAGTTGACATCACCCTAACGAATGGGTCTGTTACAAATGGACGCATACGGCGCGACGCCCAACATACTATAATGTGGATGGAAGATTTAGTAGAGTTGCAGTGTGTGTACCTGAGCCCTCGAATCGCCTCCTTGTGCGCCTGGAACATCTTGACGTTGTTCATGTTGGACTGCCAGTATTTGACGTAGCCAGCATGGTCCCCTGTTACCATCCACATGTCGTTGTGTGACCACACCATCGTCCTCACCGGGCTGTCGTGAGCCTGACAACATATACATATATAAAGTGACACTTAATATGGAAACGTCACTCCGAATTAAATACAGTCCATTCTCAACTAGCCGGAAGGCTTGGGGATATGAGTGTGCCATTAAAGCAGGATCTTAGAATTAACATTATGAAAATATAAAATGTACAATGGTTGTAGACTGAAAACTAAGTTTGTTTGGTGAGTTAACTTCTCTGTGTTTGCAGCCACCAGCAGAGACTCTAAAAGCTTTGGGATTGTTCAACAGATGTCTATGTGATGTCAGAAGCAAGTTGCAATGGGCTCTATGCAAATGCACCTTTAAAACAAGATTAATGCTAAACAGAATGCTGGATAAACAAGAGTTTACTGCATTTACACTTGTATAAATTTGAACATCAACAAGAACAATGTTGATCATCACATTCTTCAAAACTGATTTATATGCAAGATGATCTTGTAAATATTAATTTGTATTCATTTACACATTTCCTGTTCTAAACATCAATGACATCATTTCACACTAGTCACTTTGATAAAAATGAAATTTATTACCTCCATTCCTAAGCTCCAAAGTGTCTGGAAGACACAGAAAATTTTGTATTAAAAGAAAGAAGTGGTAACCCTGAATGTTGCATGCTAGAGTTAGCGTAAGCTTTGCAAAGTGTAACATGCAACATTCAGTGTTACCACTTTTTTCTTAATACAAAATTTCCTATATTTCCCAGACACTTTGGAGAGTAGGAATAAGGGAAATAAATTTCATTTTTTATAAAAACCACAAATGTGAAATGATATAAATGATATTTAGAACAGGCTTATTTGATTTTGATCGGAAAAGGTGTGATATTTTTTCAGAAACCAATGTTCCAATTANAAAAGAGAGGACATTAAGACGCATATTTTAATTCATGATTATTTCTTCAGTTCATCCATTCTTTTTTAAAAAGGTCTACTATTTAAGGCTTTAAGTTTAATTTCCCAAATTCACAAATATTATATTCTTATTGTGTGAGGGAAACTCCCTGTTTTTTCTTGTTTTTTTTCAGGATAGATAAATTAAATGTGTTTTTCCAGTTTTCCTGGTGCACTGCAACCAGGTTTGGGGGAAAAACATAGTTTTTCAAATTTAAAAAAATATTAAAAAGTCTTTTTGTTTGAACCAGGCCTTTTTTAACCAGGTTTAATTTCAAATATTTGATTTAAATTAATCTAAAAAATTCAGGGCTTCTTCTGTTTTTACTCTGTTAGTGTTTAAATTCATACTGTACTTAGAAGTGAATTAGTTTTATGAAACATGACTGACATTCATCATTCTAGTAAATAATTTTTACCCTGGCTCTATGGAATGTGAAGAGTATATGAATAGGAATATAAGAAAACTGAATATGATTCTCTGGTAAAATTTTCCCGCAAAGTGGACCCAAAATCAGAAATAAAAATTTTGTTGGGAAAACAAAAAGTAAATGAAGGGCTCGTTCCAAAAGAGCTAAGAAAAATTCATTTATTTAAGGTATTTAACATGAACATTCTGTATTGAGTGACTAACAGCACATGACTTGTAATCTAACTTAAATCTAGACATACACAACACCCAGCCCCCTGTTCGTTAATTCATCACTGTGAAAGGAGAAACCCACATTTCGGTAATGATAAATGATTATTAGGCCATGCCAGGAGTGAACCAGGGACTCTTAGCTCAGTAGAGAAACATGCTAAGGTGTCAGATCTTAAACAAATTGACAATGCTTTTCCCTTTACTTAGCCACTTGTTTTTTCAAAAAGTTGTATTTTTTGGTTGCTGTTAACTGCATGCATGTCAATTACAGCACATACAACAATAATACTTTTTTCTGTCACCCAAGCTCTTTGTCAATTCGCCTTATCCTAAATAAACCACTAGAAACCTAACTGGATAATAGAATCATATTGTAAATTTATAAATGGCACTGTCAATGCCTGATTAAGCTAGTTGTAGAATAATGTTATAAAGGGGGCCCAAATTTATAAAAATGCATATAATTATTAAAATGAGTTTAACTAAACAATAAAGTAATTCAATATTTTCATTTGCTATTCAGCCAGTTAAACTTAAGTAAGTACACTATTCAGAGGCGATTTTGACAAAAATAATAGTTTAAATACCTGTATGTAATGAATATAGTACTAGTGAAAATAGTATTTTTCTAGTTCAGATTCAAATCTATTATATAATAGAAATATATCATTATTATTATTATTACTATTTAAAAAAATATAATTATTTTCTTATCTATTATTATTATTATTATTATTATTATTATTATTATTATTATTACTATCCATTGTTTGTGTTATTTGTACTCTCTTCTTCTTTGTGTTTGATAAAGGCAACAATGCCGAAATATTATTTTATTTGTGTTAAAATGTGTGACTACTTCTACTATAGAAGACAGAAGAAAGGAAGAAGATGTCACCTTTGTGCATTGGATTATTCCCACATTTTTCCTTTTTCCCTAGGTGGGCTTTCTTCATCAAATTTATTCTTAGTAGTTTATTTTTCCTGTATCTTTAGTTTTATCAATTTCCTTTATTATAAAATTATCTAGCCATTGGACCACCTCATTTTTAAACATTATTGTATGAGAATCATTCATGCCAAGTTAAGTAGTTAATATAAAAATATATCCCCCCGCCCCCTATCTCCCTCCTATTTTATAGCCTCTAGAACCATCAATGTTACTATTTACATTTAAGTATCAGTGCCAAATATCAAAAGTAACTAAACTACAGTTTAAAAGATAACTTTTCTAATTTTAGCATAAGAAAACTTGTTGAGGATACTGGAAATGTCAATTTCATGCAGAAGTTCATATTAAATGCTCATGAGAATGAGTTGTTCAAACTGTTTTGACCCATTGTGCTCCTTAGCTCATTTTTAACACTTTTCAGTTTTGAAAATGAGCATTCTCTGATGCAGTTGGTAGTCATGAGTGATAAATAGATGCGCAACGCATTTTCTACATTTTGAAAACTAGATTCCAAAGAATTGTCAGTTATCAACTGGTACAACTGTAACTCTCGGTTTGGTGTCAATATGAGAAGCAAGATCAGTTTTCAACAGTTCAGTAAACAGCACAAATCCTTCACCGAGACTGTCTTCCAGATCTTCCGGATATGATTTCATAAGGTTTTATTAACTTTTTAGAATATCTTCAGATGTAAATGACTGTAACTGATAAAGGAATCCAAATACACTATTCGCAGAGAGCAGAAAGTAAGCTATCAATAATTACAATAACTGTTTGAAATTTAAACTTCCGAGAAGGCGTGTGAGATTAAATAAGAGGATCAAGAGTACTGGAATCACTGAAATCATCATATGTGCGATTTTGTGTTCTCTTTTATTTTGTTGTTGATAATCTTCACCATCAGTCAGATTCTTAGCTTTTTGCTCAATGTCTGAAAAAGTAGATCGCATAGCTTGAATATACCCATGTAAGGATTCAAAGAGTGCACAAGCTGTGCTCAAGTCTTGTCCAGAAGATTGCAAAGAAGCACTGGTCATTTGAAAACGTTGAAATATGGCCACAATATGGCCATTATTCCCGTTTCCAACTTCATCATTGTTGAAAGTAGTCCACAAACCTGTTGCTTTGACCACGGCAGTCTTTTAAATCAATGTCATTTTCCTTTAAAAATTCAAGTAAACTTTGAGCGAGCTGTTGAGCACTATGACCTTCCATTTACAAATACTCACAAATCTTTCAACTGGTCCAGACGACAAAACATAGCACATAATCAAAGTTAGCTGGTCTGGAGTAGAATCCAATGAAATAGAATAGTACTTGTATTTCTTCAATTTGCAGATAATGTGATCCAGTATTTTGGATCCAATCAAACTGATAAATTCATCACATATTGTTTTGTTCGGTTTCCATTTCTTTCACAAGTTGGGAATCGACACTTTCACCTTTGTTTTTGTGCATCAGTAATGAGATTAAAGCTTTGTTGTGTGATGAAAGTTGTAGGTTTATGGACATATATAAAATAAGACTTATGACAGTACCGAGGTGTTTTTTTTTCCCATTGTAATACAATCGCATGGATGTAGATGATTATTATTATTATTATTATTAGCAACGCGTCTTACTACTCGTTCGGGTTATACGCACTTACGCTAATATGTAATGGTAGGGTGATTGTGAGATGAATTGGAGGACCTACAGTTTAACGTGGGATCAGATACCACGGTGGAGGCCTGGCATTCCTCACATTCACAAGATGTCTTGTCAGAGGTGAAGGAAGGGTTTGGCAATCAGATAAATCTGTGCCCGGACCGAGGATTGAACCCCGGACCCCACCACCACCATGTCACCCATTTGGATGTAGATAAATTATTATTATTATTATTATTATTATAAATATTATAATAATAATTATTATTATAAATATTATAATAATAATTATTATTATTAGCAGCACTGCATCTTACTACCCGTTCAGGTTATATGCACTTAGGCTAATGTGTAATGGTTAGGGTGATTGTGAGATGAAATTGAGGACCTACAGTTTAACGTGGGATCCGAACCACGGTGGAGGCCTGGCATTCCACACATTCACAAGGTGTGATTAATACATGTCTTGTCAGAGGTGAGGGAAGGGTTTGGCAGTCAGATAAATCTGTGCCAGGACCGAGGATTTAAGTCTGACACCTTACCTCTAGACCGCCAGGTCATCGTAGAGAAGTTACTATTAGCATGTTGACAGTCGTCACTTTCTTTGGCTATCCAATATTCACAATCACAATCATCTGGTTTATTTGGCCACTCACCAATGTCATTAGAGTACTTGTTATTTCACATTCAATGGATGCTGGCTGCTGTTGTACCACCCCTTCTGCCACACCAGAACTAGTTGATTCTACATTTCTATCTTTATCCGTTTTTACATCATCATCATCATCTCAATAAACATCAAAATATTCTGTTAACTTATGTGTTTTTTGTATCACAAGTTGTTCTCTAGTTTCTTTTTGTTCCTTCGCTTTACGTTTTGCACTCCCAGAAGCATAATGACGTTCAATGTCTCTGGCTCTAATACTCATTGATATCTGCAAATTGTAGCCTAAAGAATGCAATGAATAAAATGAATTAAATATGCATTAAAAAATATAAACTAATTTGCGTATATAAACCGTTTGGAACTGTCAATGCAAAATTTAAAATACAATTAGGCCTGCTAACTTACCTTCACTTTAGAAAATGTAGATGACTTTATAAAGTTCAAAATAAGTGTCCAATCTAATAACAACAAACAGTAGACATTTATTAACTTTATGATTGAGTGATTTAAAATGCAAACAGAAATAATAACTAACTTTCCTTTACATGCTTACCCGAAAAAAATAAACGGATTACCGACAGACTATAAAACAGTTTGAATGTCACCAAAGTAGTTCAGTAACAAATGTTAGATTTCGCTAGTCGCCACTTTTCAACATAAACATGTAAACTTTAAACTTTAGAAAATTAAAAAGGAGCCAAGCCAAGACCATATCAACAGTTTATGTTACAAAAACTAAATAGTGCCTTGTGGTATCAACAAATCTAATTTAACAATCACAAGTTTATGTGATGGTGTGACTCTGAGAGCTTATGAATACCACAACAATCAACTAAGAATAATGTTCTGAAAATTATCTGTTTGATGGTTGCTAAGGCTCATTTTATTTGAGATATACAGATTAATCCACACAGTCTAATTTAAACTTGTTTGTTCCTCATCTTGTAGTCTGCAAACCAATATGGACACAACACCTGCACACGGCACAGTAAGGAGCCAACACAGAATCCACAATATGATAGGATTATTCAGCATGCCGTTTTCTTGACATATAAACAACAGTGTCGACAGATTGTCAGAATATGCTGGGATGCCATTTTCACCAGCCAGCTTACAAATATAATTTTTTTTTTCTTTTTTCAAATTTAAATATTTTTTTTCCCCCTCGAAAACGTGGGGCCCGTAGCATTTGCTGTGTTAATCTGGCACTGGGCACCATGCCATTCCAGATCATGATAAATAAGTTTTTGTCCATTCACACATTCCCTTGGTAATGAAACATCACTCCAATCATGCACAATTACTTGTGGTAACATCTTGTTGTGTGTGGGCTAGGAAGGTTTTTACCATATGCCATTCTTTCCTGTTCTTCCAACGCACTATTCCTTCTTGCAGGAAAGAACATGTGTGTATGGCCGCCTAATGAGAACAATATAGTGAAAGTTATATGTGGAAAAGCTCTTTCAATAATTATTAATTACGATGCTTGAAAAACAAAATTAGAATAATTTAGAAAACATTCTAAAAGGTTGCCTTAAGGATGGTTATATTGAAAGATATAAGTTTAAATAAAGTTAATGTATGGTAGAAATTAAATTCAAAGTAAGTTATTAGGCTATATATTTTTTTGTAAAATGAAATTGAGAACACAACAAAAGTTGTAAAATGTGGGTTGGGTCAAATAATATCTTTTGCCACTAAACTCGGTTAAGGATTCACTATTTTGGTCAAAAACTGCAAAAGATAATGGCTAGCTTGTTGGTGATTAGGCAAGGCTAATATAAGTGTTATTAGTCTCTTTAAGACCGCCCCTAATGATGACTTTGGGTGGACTCACTCACTTGAATAAGAGAAGAGAATCAACCCCTAATGGAAGAAAACTAAAAAAAAAATCACCAATGGGGCAGATTGTTGAATCGAATCCAATCCAATCCAACTTTGTCCCCTTTTCATTTGTCCTATGTTACCCCAGTATAAAGATTGCAGTGTGAAGCTCTTTACCTGCTATTTACATCAAGCAAATCAAAATTACCCGCTTGGTTGGCCTGATGGTCTAGCGCGCTACTCTCGTGTTAGGCTAGATTGTCAAAGATGGAGAAATCATGGTTTGATCCCGGTTGGGAACACTGAGGGTAGTTTTTCCTAAATGGTTTTCCTCTCTCCCTCCACACAATAGGGGGTGCACTTCCTCTGAATTGAGCCCTCCTAAGCCCTAACACATTAGAATAATTAGTACATAGGCGTATAACTCGAATAGGTAGTAAGAGGCAGTGCTTACAAAAAAATTTGACATGCAAAAGTGGCCTAACTTTGAGTTCCTCCCACACCCTTGCAAACCAACCAACATTATGTTAAAAGATACATTATAATTTGTAATAGGTTTTTTATTCAAACAAAGCCATTTATAGGTGTGATTACACTGAAAATGAAAAAAAAAACCATCCCTTCTATCTTGCCCACACACCTTCCCGGCAGCTCCCGTAACATTCTTCATAGATAGCTCAACAGCTTGTGTGTGACATGGTATTTGGAGAAACAAGTATTTGTCACCCATACCTTGATTAATAACTGTCTGGAGTTCATCTGGAGAAATAGTATTTCTGCAAGAGACCCAGACGTTAAGGATATGCAATCTGAGAGCACCAGTTTTATTTTAGATGTAGATTATAGAAAAATATATATATATATCCATTCTGCATTATGCAACTAGAATTTTGGGGGTACAAAGTTAAAAAGAAATTATATATAGAAGTATCCTTATCCTCCAACCAGTTAATAAGGTATGTGTGATCTTGAGCAATGAAATTTATTGAAAGGACTTGAAATGCTCAGAGATCATCACCTGGTTGGTATCTTCCTTGTTTTCTAGATGCGGTCAACTGCCAACTTTCTTATATACTTTCTTTCATCAGCCACCATACACAACCATATATTTTTCAGGATGGTAGAAGAAAGCATTACATTAAAATACATCTTGCACCATTTTACACTGATCATCAGGTAATTAGGGGGAGTCATTTATAAGATACCACATCTGTTTGGCCCCCTCATTGAATGATGGTTTACACTTAATTCTGAACAAGATATAATATATTTAAATATACTTTCATGACGAACTATATAATTGAGTGAAAGGCATGTGAAGGTGTTTCTGTGGCCACATATAATCCCAGAATCTTGTTTGCAGCTGTAGGCCATCTGTAATTCGATAAAGAACCAGAATCTTGCCTGGAAAGATCAAAGGAACAATTACTAGTTTGAACAATGTGACCTATGTCAACAAGATACTGTTGATCGGTGCTAAGGTCAGAGGTTGTAATATCAGAGAGCTCACAATTAACTGGCTTGAACTACTTTACAGGCAAAATTCTTCCCACTAAGTCTTTCATAGGATTGAGAACTTATTATCAGGAGAGAAAATAAATGCCCATAAGTTATCTCATTTAAATTAAGACCCGCCTCGGTGGCGTAGTTGGCTAACGCGCTTGTCGTGTTAAGCTCAACTGCTGGGGACCCAAATTCAACCTTCTCAATTCCTAATCCATTAGCGTAATTAGTACTTAAAGCGTATAACCCGAATGGGTAGTAAGACGGGGTGCTAAATAGTATTATTATTATTAAAATTATGTTGGCATATCAGCAATTGGGGTGGTCTATTAAGTCTTGTCTCTACTAGTGTATCTAGGGCGCAGGTTTAGCGTGGGGGGGGGGGGTCTCAAAGGGTCAGTTGACTCCCCTGTGAAAGTTAGAAAATTAGTACAAAAACAATATGAAAGTTCAAATTTAGAAAGAAAATACAACATAGATAAATTATAGCATTTTTTTATTTTTTTACGTGCAGACACCTCAAACTGGGTCCAACATGTGTTATTCGTCCACGTTTATTCAATTTCAGATATGACTCACGCAAGTGTGGAAAAAATATTTGTTATCATGCATAGCGAGTAACGAACAATGTTCCGCATAGAGACGCTAGACTACCACATGTCAAAGAAGACTAATAATCACCTGAGAGCAATTCATCCACGAATACTGAATATAGAGTATGTGTGGACAGCAGGAGCAACGGAACTGTTGGTGACTCTGCCACCCTGGAATAAATCCCCCGCTAGATATATTTCAAATCCTCTGATATTATCGAATATCAAGCTGAAATATGGCCTTAAATAAAAGGTCAAATGACTTCTAGATGCATTCTATTGTCAACAATTTGATGGAGAGAACTGCTTCAAATAATATTATTTAGTACCGCATCTTACTACCCGTTCAAGTTATACACTTTAAGTACTAATTAACACTAATGGATTAGGAATTGGGGAGGGCGAATTAGAGGAAATGAACCCGCATTTGCGTGGAGAGAGAGTGGAAAACCATTTTAGGAAAAACCACCCCCAGTTCACCCAACCAAGATTCGAGCGAGATCCTCAGCAGTCGAGCTCAACACGACTAGCGCGTTAGCCAACTACACCACTGAGGCGGGTCACTTCAAATAACAACTAGAATAGAGGCATCTAACAGACAGAAAAAGTCAGGGTAGCAAAGCTCTAAATAGCTTCCAAGGTCATCCAAATTTAAAAAATGTCTAGGCGAAGACAACTCCAAATAGCTTCTAGATGCATGTAATTTTAAGAATTTTCAGGCAAGGACACCCTAAATAGCCTAGTTTCTGAAATAAAAGAATTTTCAAAATTTTGTCAGTGGAATATCCCTTCAAAGATTATCTTCTAGAGGTATCTAACTATAGTAAAAAATTAAGATGAGGATCAATCTAAATAGCTTAGGGAGGCATCCAAATTTTTTAAATGTATAGGTTAATAACACTATAAATGACTTATACAAAAATCTAATATTAAAAATAAATCAAGACAAAGTCTACTCATAGATTCTAGAGTGAAACATTTTTCAAAAAATTGTTGAAGGGCCACTCCATGGAGTTTATATAAACTATCAGATTTTTAAAAAAATTGGAGAAGATGAGCATGGTTTAACATACATAAGATCAAATATAAATGGAAACTATTAAATTGATTTAAATAGAAATCTAACATTGTAAGTAACTATGTCATTTATAATTATACCCCCCTTTGAAAATTATCTGGACCCGCCCCTGATTGTACCATAACATCATACAGCCACTTTGTCATCAGTGACATCAATTTTACCCTCTTTAAGAATGCCATAAAGCTGGCAGAGACCTAACAAGCTAAACCAGATGACATAATAACATGACCCAAGTTTCTTAATAATAGTAATATGATCCTCACTGACTACCGTCCTATTATAATTATTTATTTGGTTTGCACAAGTGTTTTGTCCTTATGGGCATCAAATTAAACTGCAAGTATAAGATCATGGCTTAAGGTTGTATGCAGAGCTAATGTTGAGAAAAGTCCCATAGTGTTTGTGTCACTTAGAATATGAGAAAGAATGTCACCGGTCCGTGCCATTGACAACCAAAAATCTTGTGTTCAAGTGGGCTTCAAGAACGTTGGAATGGTTGGAAAGGCAGAGGGGTGGAATGAAGGGGGTGTGCAGCCGCTGTTAAGACAGTTCCCCAGATTACCCGGTTGAATGCATGGCCTACTCGGTGTGTTGGTATCTTGGGGCGCGTGTTGCAGGCTATAGCCAAGTTAGTTTGTAGATGAGTTGGATAGAATTTAGATAAAATGTATTCATATTTGCACCGAGATAGGTTGGTAAACAATTTGTGAAAGACTTCCTCAGTAGATTTGGGCGGGATTCAAACTCTAACCTCCCATCAACAGAAAATAAAACCAAACTAGCTTAATGTTTAGGCCACAATCCCACCAATGTGATTCTATATTAGTTATTTTATGCTATATATTTAAAATCATTACTATACAGTTAAATTCTTAAAAGAAAAAATTCCAGATGTTATCTGGGTCAATGAATCTTTTAAGTAGGCCTATTATCATTTAAATTATGTAAATAAAGATTCATATATATATATATAAAGAACCAGAGCAATGCCTGAAATAGTTATACAGGCCAAAAGGTTTTTGTTATTAAAATCTATGTACACTTTAAAATTATATTTTAATCATCCATAATATGTTCTAATTCGTTTGTATCTGCTTGTGTCCAAACCACTGCAATGCCAAAGAACCAAAAATGTAATAACAACAGTTACTGTCGCCAAGCCATGTTTCACAAACTCAAGGCCCACAAGTCACATTTGGTCCGCGAGACATATTTGACCGGCCCGCTCGTCAGCAAATAATTTTTATTACTATTACTATCTGGCTTGGAGACATAATATACGCACAAAAAAGATATAGAACAATTTCAAACTATGCCTTTTTTTATATATATAATTTTAAATACTTGACTGTGGAATTTTTTTTATTTACATGGGTTAATAAATACTGCTTCAAGTATTTCACTAAGCCACATACAAATTTGGGAGAATATATTCTTTTAATATAGTAATTATAATGATTTTAAATACAAGCAATCAAATAGCTATTATTAAGCTACATTGATGGACACGTGATTGTAAAAATTGTCATGGTCCAATTTGGGTTTGTCAGGGGTGGGTGGGTCAGGGCTTGATTTTCCGCTGGATGTACCGAGGGTGGTTTTTCCTTTAATTTTTTTGCATTCTCTTAGTACAAATGCTGTTACATTTACTTTAAATTATATCCTCTTTACCCCTTAACTACAAGTGTGATTTAAATGTTAATAGTCCCGCCGGATAGCAAAATACGCTGCAAAAATAAAAGTATAATAGGGCCTATAGTATTATATTTAAGCTAAAAATGTTTGTATATTTTATTTAAAGTTAGTAAGAAAATAGGTGGGTTTGGAAGTAAACATTGAAAAGACTGAGTAGATGGTCACACAGACAGCACCTAATAACTTATCATTTGACAGAGTTAATGAGTTTAAATATTTGGGAATAATTTTAATGGGTCAGTCTGTAACATGAGTATCAGCGTGAACCTCAAAACGAAACCTATGTGTTTTACTAAGTACTAGTAGGAGTATCCCTGGACAAAATTTCAATTTTTGTTCAGCTCCCCCTTTGGAGATATTTGAACTTGAAATTTCCAAATTTTGGAAATTTTCCAATTTTGGGACAAAAAATCGGCCATAAGTTCTTAAAACACTGAATTTATTTTACTGTGGCGGGAACCCCTTACAGTCAAAGCTCTTGCGGGAAAAAAAAATCCATCCTGTGGTTTCAAGTCTTTTGAAATTGACCAAATTGCTTGTTATAATGGCTAAATTTAAGCCCATTTAAGTCCAAGTAACCAAAATCTTATCTCACATGTACATACATTTTCTTAAAGTTCAAGATCTCTAGTTTAAGGCAGTGAAAATCAGAACTTCTTATCTTTAATAGAATCCACACAACAGCCTTTTTTTTTAATATTTGCAAATGCTCATTTTTGCTTACTGTGGTGAAGAAAAATGGGTGTAGATCCAAGATGGTGGCATATAAAAAATTAACAAAAATATGTTTGAACTGGTCAGTAGCATGGCCACCTGTGGTGAAAAAATAAAAGATTAACTAGATGGTCAAGTAACAACCCCTGGGCGATTTGACATGGAATCACAAAAACTATAGGCCTATTAGATTGGACATTAGTAAATAATACAAGAGGGAATGCATGTTATTATTTGGTCAGTAAATTGTTGACATCTCGATTGCAGTCAAGGAATGTAAAAATAATAATTTTACCAGTTGTTATCCTATGGGTGTGAAAAGTGGTCTTTACCTTACATAACAAAAACAAATTCATGGAGTTCGATAACAAGGTGCTTATGAGGATATTTGGTCCAAAAATGAATAAAGATACTGGGGATTGGAGGCTGTTCTATAATAATGAGTTATATACTCTGTAATCATCACAAGGCATTGTTGCATGATTAAATCTTGCAGATTATGGTGGGCAGGACAGTCAGTGTGAATGGGAGAATCTAGAACCGTGTTCAGAGTATTAACATGCAAACCCAATGGGAAGAGACCACTGGGAAGACCTAAACGCAGATGGGAGAATAACAATCTAGATAGCTTATAACCCCAACGGGTAGTAAGACACAGTGCTAATTAAAATAAAAAATTCTAGATAGGATGTAATGAGGTGGACTAGAGAGAGCTAGCTCAAGATAGGGAGAGGGTGTAATGAGGTGGAATGGGTAGAACTAGCTCAAGATAGGGAGAGGGTGTAATGAGGTGGAATGGATAGAACTAGCTCAAGATAGGGAGAAGGTGTAATGAGGCGGAATGGATAGAACTAGCTCAAGATAGGGAGAGGGTGTAATGAGGAGGACTGGATGGAACTAGCTCAAGATAGGGAGAGGGTGTAATGAGGCGGAATGGATAGAACTAGCTCAAGATAGGGAGAAGGTGTAATGAGGCGGAATGGATAGAACTATCTCAAGAGAGGGAGAGGGTGTAAAGAGGTGGACTGGATAGAACTAGCTTAAGATACTGATAGGGTGTTTGTTTGTGTAGCTAGAGTGAAACAGCTGTGGTGTGGTGTTTTACAAATGCTATGTTTGTTAGTTTTCCAATTCAGAAAACGTGTTATTCGAATCAATCAATATTATGTGTACAGTAATGTACTGCATTTCTGTATATTACATGTACAGTAGCCCCGTGGCTTCTTTGGTGCTGACTGACAGCTCACAGCTGACTTCTGACAGTCAACATTAAGGTATGTACCTAAATTTTGACCATCAGAAGTGACAGCTGCTAAACACATATTTTTGCAGATCATATGGTTCGGCATAGGAATACATAATTTGGTCTGGTAACTTTTCAAAGCTGTCAGCTGTTAGTTGTGAGCTGTCAGTCAGCACCAAAGAAGCCACAGTGCTACTGTATATACACCATAATATATTGTACTGTATGTATATTACTGTTACTATACCATACAATAATACCTAGTACAGTACAACTATACCCATAATA
This sequence comes from Timema monikensis, assembly GCA_902151445.1. Taxonomy (NCBI): domain Eukaryota; kingdom Metazoa; phylum Arthropoda; class Insecta; order Phasmatodea; family Timematidae; genus Timema; species Timema monikensis. Next base: position 20,393 of record CABFVZ010002718.1, on the reverse strand, counting down.
TTCGATACTGTACTGTGATTCATCCTTGTTTAGTAAACATGACATAGTAAACATGCATCTAATGCATGTTCATTCATAAAACTCCACACCATCTCGGTTCACATTAAGTCGAGTTTCTGAGACTCTACTATATAGTGTTATCTAAACTTTAAACAGAATTACCGGGATAGTAATATATTATATAAAATAAAACCTGTAAGCGATCATGTATATCCATCAATGGAGCTTAAATTATCCATTTAAATAATATATACTATAATTCGAAAGAACAATCTTTGTCAACAGATACAACCGCTCAAAGGGGTTAATTTAATCAAAATTGTATAGTTATAAAGTGACTACTGGATATGAAAATCAAATCTGGTCCCTGACAAGTCTATGCTCCAATACTGAGCTAACCAGACCGAATTTGTTTCATGCTAAGAATTAAGCATAAGTCAATTTTAGGTTGGAGAGCTAACACAGTGGTATTTAACATTCTAGAAATGTATATAATATATTATTATGTAGTAGTTTTAATAACTTAACAGCTGTTTTGCACTTCTGAATGCCTTCGTAAAAGCATTTCAACGCTTTGAAATGTGTATTCCTTTTGCCTATATCTCCTGCAATTTTTAAACTTTCCTTGGACTATTTTTTTTTAAATAGTAAAATGTTCTTTCCACAATTATTAAAATGCACAGTTCCTTAAATACATTCAATACAGAGACACCCAGCCTCACTGAAAGAAACCCTGTCATCAGTGGTCACACTTGCCCCTGTGACTCTTAAGGTGGGAGGCAACAAACACTCCTTAGAGAGAGGTGAAGATGGCAAGGGTGATAAGCTTTACAAACATACCAATAACCCCTGGCGACATGTTTATGATTTCAAGGCAAGCCAGCAGAGGACGTAAAGGAATGAGCAGGGATAATTAACTCAAAACTATTGTTGGCTATTCCGCTCAGACTGGGCCATACCATTGCGGGGTTGCATCAAATATATTTTCAAAATTTGGGGGTAAAATGTGAAGCCCATCAGCTGGTAAAAAGTTGTATAGGTTCCAGAACTAATATTAATCTAAATGAAGCACCATTACAAAATTAAAAGAAGTAGGCATTAATCAAGATGTTTCCCCACTTTATTACACATGTTTTAATATAAAATTAACTTAGTGAATATTGCACATAATTGGCCATTGTCCATGCGTTTCATTGGAGCTTGAGTGAAATAATATTTATTTCACTTAATAAAGCTGCCTGAGTACTTTTAACATGCCAAATATGACAACTTTGCATCATTTGGTTTTTCTAAAACTCTTTTCCCCAGATGCCAAAATTTCACACTTTGAGTAGGCACAGTGTGTAAAGTACAGGCCTACACTTAATTTATACTCTATGCACTCAATCAAGTTTGATTTAGGAAGACATACTATTATATATATAACTATTGCATTATTAATTTTGGGTCATACACCCTTAAAGAAGATTTTTTCTTCCTTTCCTTCCTAATCTGCAACCTTCCTCTACATATTTTATTCTTGTCCACCACAAGGGTGGAATCATGAGAGATGAGGCCAATATCCAAGGGCACTAGCCACAGCAGTGACTGACCTGTCTGACAAACTAAATCTGTCACTCACTAGAGTTGAGTTGGTGAGCAAGATTTGCGTCCAAGATATTCATGCAACATCAAGCACATCTAATGTGAAAGGAACGTCAGCATCTACATGTTCTGTCTCAATTACTCAAGCATTGATGGAAATGTAACTTGACTGCTCAACATTGTTGTTGTGTGTGTCATATGCTACTTGTGATGTGGAAGTATATTCACTTCCGGCAGAATTATTATTAAACCATAAGGGCTTTGTTCTTCTTTCTAGTCTTTTTTTGCAGTACCGCAGTAATTTCTTCATCTACCTCAGTTATGTTCAAATTGTGTTTAGATTTTTTATCTATAAGTAAATTTTGCTTCATTTCAGAAACTTGTTTGGATTTTTCACATTTGCAACTTGAAGAATCCACACACTTGCATGCTGGAAAATCAAGAACTGTGATTTTTGCATGTAGCTTGAATGCATTGATAATTTCGGCAACAGCTTTATAAGAAATAATTTTAATTACAATTTTTTTAAATTCTTTTGTAATCAGTGTGTTATTATTATTATTATTATTTAGCACCGCGTCTTACTACCCGTTCGGGTTATACACTTAAGTACTAATTACACTAATGGATTAGGAATTGAAAAGATTGAATTAAAAGAAGTTAACCCATATTTGCGTGGAGGGAGAGTGGCAAACCTTTTAGGAAAAACCACCCCCAGTTCACCCGACTGAAATTCGAACCTCGATCTCCCCGTCCTTGGCAGTCGGGCTCAACACGACAAGCGTGTTAGCCAACTACGGATATTTCATAATAATGTCAGAATTCTCCCATATCTTAAATTAGGAATGGAAGTGTTCCCATAAAGTGACAGAACTTTCCATGCTATGATGATAATATTATCAGCAAAGAAAGGTTTCTTTTCGTTATCCTGTGGGGCAAAGTTCTGTCACTCAAAGAAACAACATTTTAGGACATCCTCATATGCGGGAAGCTGAACCCAAGGCTTGGACCCCCAAACAAAGAGCAAGTGAATGTAGCCCTGTACTTAAGCTTGGATTGTTTCACCATTGCTTGGAGTAAGCATCAACAGAGAGGAAATGACAAAAGCTAAGAAGACAATTCAGATTGAAGACAGGCATAACTATGGGCAGAACAATTTAGCAAGAAGTAAACCTATGCTAGACATTTTCTTTCCCTGATGCCCAGAGAGACAGAGACTCGGCTCAGAGTGAATCCAGTGAAGCAACAGTGAAAGTGAGAGTATAAATGTATGAAAAGCAATTAGCTTTGCCCAATCATTAACCAGTTAACATCCCATGTACTTATCATTTGCAGTTTTTGATCAGTCTTTGATCAAGTTTTGGGGTCAGAAGATACTATCCATATTGATCCCACATTTCACCAATTTCTTATTCATACTGACCAACAGCTTTTATCACCCCATATATTCCACTTCACCGACTTTTCTCTTTTTCAATCCACCCTAGTGTACATCTTTTACATTTTAAAAGTGTTTGATAAAAACTAAATTTTATAAATCTACATGATTATTCTATAATTTATCAAGATATTAGTTACTTTTGGTGGTTTAGTCCAAAGGTGCAAGTGTCCTCTAACCAAGAAATACAAATGGAAATATGACTATCTTTAGTTGCTGACCCACAAACAAGTGACTATACCTGAAGAATAGTTTCAAAATTAAATGTGAGTCCATTCCAAAGCGTGAACTCCCCACTAGACGCTCCTGTGACCAGGCGCCTGCCTTCAGGGGTCCACGCCATGCAGAAGATAGGACAACGCATTTTGTTGGTGGCAGTCTTCACAAAACGAGTTGTCACTGAGTTGATTGGATTGTCAGCATAGCTGGGTGGAGGCTGCAAATCGGGGTAGTACATAACATCGGGTTGTAAAGCTCGACGGTCACGGAAATCCCTCTGCCAAACACGGCTCTGAAAAAAAAATTAAATAATATATTGAAAGTTTCCAAAGGTTGTGCATATTCATGTGTAATTATTGTATGAAAGTCATTTGAAAATTTCTTAAATTTAATTTGATATAAGAATTTGTACTAAAAATAAATGTTATACTATGATGTGTAAGGTAGTGGTTGTAGCAGTACTTCGGATCTCAGTTGATTTGAGTCATAAACATTGTATTTGCAGCAATTTTTATGTGGATACATAAGTACTTGGTCAAATGTAATGTTTATGTGTGTATATAACATATTATTAAATCATTTTAAAAGGTTATGTGAATCTAGGTGTACAATATGAAATTAATATAATTTGGACTTTTTATGGCAAAGAACAATGTTTTATTCACTAAAGTATTTCTCTTATTCACATTCTTTAAACTCCTGGTGTGTTGGAGTGATAAGAGTGTGGATTTTTAACAATGCACTCACTTAAATTTTAAACATAAATTTCCAGACATTTGTTCAGTGATTTTTATGAGTAATTTTGGTTCTTCAAAGCTGTTTTGAGAGTTAATTTTAAAGAAATATTTTAAGTGTAGGGGCATGGTACTACGTGCCAGATGGCGTGAGTTGTTCGATGTGTGTGCTGGGATTTTGTATATTCCAACTGGAAGAATTCTGTCATTGTTCCTTTGTACAAAGGCAAAGGCAGTAGGAGTGAATGTAAAAATTATAGAGCAATTACTTTGTTGAGTATTCCAGGCAAGGTTTTTGTGAGTTTTAATTGAGAAGGTGAGTGAAAAAAATGCAGACAAGATTTGGAGTGTGCAATGTGGTTTCATGCCAAATAGGGGTTACATGGACCAGATATTTGCATGGCAACAATTGATTGAGAAATGTAATGCAGTAAGGAAGAAAGTTTACTGTGCATTTGTTGATCTGGAAAAAGTGTACGATCGGGTGAATATGAGTAAGTGTTGGAATGTTTTGCAGATAGTATAGTGTGGATGCATGTATAGTAAATACAATTATGGCAGGATATGATTGAAGTAAAGTGTGCAAGGGTACATGGAGCTTCGAGCGAATAATTCGACAATGAACCCAGGTTGTGTTAGGTCTCCATGGTTGTTTAATGAATTCATGGATAAGTGTATGAGGGATGCTTGTGAGGACACGGTTGGTGTATAGATGGACAATGATAATGTGAGATTGCTGTTATATGCAGATGATATCATATTAATGGTTGGGAATGAAAGTGACTTGCCGAATGATTTAAATCGTTTGAATGTGGTGACAGGTAAAATAAATATTTGTATAAATGTCTCCAAAACTAGTTTGATATAACAATAGATCAAGAAATGATTGTAAGCTTAGTATAAATGTAAAACTGTTATAACAAGTGAATTGTTTTGTTTATCTCGGTAGAATGTTCTGTAAAAATGGAAAAAATAGATGGTGAAATTGAAAGACAGGTGAATGCATCTCAGAGAGTAGTTGGATGTATGTGGACTAATGCAATGAATGAAGTAGTATCTAAAAGGTTAAATATGGCAGTATATAAAAGTGTGTTAACACCAACATTGTTTTATGTATGTGAAGCATAGGTTTGTCAAGAGAAACACAATAGCATGGTGAATGTGGTTGGAATGAGATATCTAAGAAATGTGTTGAAAAACCTGTATGGACAGTCAGTATTGTAATGAATGGATACTGAAAGAATGTGGTTTAAAAGGGTATCCAATAGGTCAATGTAAAAGAAGCATCTTATATTCCATTCACGGTAGGAATTACTCTCTGAAAGGTCTTTTTTCCTACCAATATCCTACTATATAATAGATTTATGGTAGGTAAAAAGGCCTTTCAGAAGTCAATTCCTACCGTGAACAGACATTATGTTGGTTTGGTTATGTTGAGAGAGTAGTGTGGATTGAGTGACAAAGCAAATATATGAAGGAAGAGTGCATGTATCAAAACGGGAAAGGTCATATAAGATGAATGTGTGAAAAAGAGAAAGCTTAAGGGTTTTAAGAATAAAAGTACATGTATAACTTGGTGCATATATGTTCAATCAAAGGTAGTATTTAAAGATAGGGTAACGTGGAGAAAGTTAGTGAGGATGAAATAAGTAGGTCTTCAGAGTTGATTTTTTAGCTTTAAGCACCGTTTCTTGCCTATCCCATAAGGGAACGGCGTTGTTAGATATTATGTATGTACTTGTATAAACTGTTCATTAACAATCTTGCTTGATCTTTGCTGTGTATATGGACATATAGGTTGAGTGTAAATAAAGAGTACAAACTTTGCTATAGACTTGGGTTTTGTTACTTTGTTCAGCTGTTAAAAAACTTTAGGCTACTTAGTATCAGCATTTGTCTAATCTTGACACCAGTCATTGTGTGTTCAAATATAAGTGTGTTGTGTTCTAGCTTTGATCCCCTATGTAAGCCTGTCTATAAAATTATTGTGGCACCAATGTCTACTAGCCTTGGTCTTTGTTAATGTGTGTTTAAGAATATTTAACTTACTGTACATAATATACGGTACTATGTTATTAAAACAAAAAACAAGATTATAAAAATTATATATAATTGTGGTGACAAAATTTAATTTTAGATGTTTTTAATAATCCAAAGTTACTATAATTATAATGATAACCATCAGAAACAAAAAAAATATATTACTTGCAGTCACCAAAAAAATGTTTGTGCAAAGATAATAATGAAGGTAGGCTAAATTTCAGTAGTTTCTGATACAGCCAGGTTGGTTTACACTATCGGAAACGCACTTAGTAACAGAAAAAAGTTGGTAGGCCTGCAGGCAATGTCTGTAAAAGTAACTATAATTATAAGTACTTTCAAATGTTGATTATAATAATCCAAACTATTCTAATTTAACATACCTTTCATGTTATTTGAATGTTAAAGATTAGGTTAATATAGAAAATGGATAATTTGAGTAAGTAGATATGTTAATATTTAAATTTATTCAAGCTGCTCTCACTGTACTGTGTATCTTGTATCTCTTAGGGTTTATTTTTTGGCGCCACGTCTTACTACCAGTTCATGTTATATGCTTTGTATCACATTTGTTTATCATATTAGTATTATTGGCAGTGTTGAGCTTTGGAATCAAACTAGCTGGCAATGAGTGTTGTTTCGTTAACTCTATAAATAACATACTTATATAGATCCAACACAAATATACAAACCTAATTTAGGGAAATATTGATATGCCCATAACCTTTATGTACATGTGTGTACTGGTAGTGTTCATGTTTATAAGTGATTTTGTTAAATGGCTCTCTGGTAAGGAACATTTAAGCCACACTTTCTTTTGAGAAAATATATTGTTTTACAAAACCACACAACCCGATGGTTATTAATTAAGTTAGCTATTAAAGTATTATTAATTGGTTTGTAAAATAATAAAATTGATTAATTTCGACCTGCTTCAGTAATCACGTGGTCTAAGGCGCTACTCTCACAATAGACTAGACTGCCAAAGATGGGGAGAACAGGGTTCAATCCCGGTCAAGTGTGTTGAAGTTTTTTTCCTAAATTGTTTTCCATTCTCCCCCCATGAAAATTTAGGTGCACCACTTCTAAATTAAACCTCCATAATAACTAACACATTAGTGTAATTAGTACATAAGCAAGGTATTAAAACATGCTATAAAAAATCTCAAATAGGACTATGAGTGAAATGTATATGACCAGATTCAAGGACTATATACACTACAAAAAAAAAAGCAATAATGGTGTTATTAATTAAAATATAAGAAAAAAAAGTCAGCAATTAAAATATTTAATTTTTGGATAACTTAATCAAATAATTAATTTTGAAGACAATTAAAAGTCTCAATTAGATTCAGGACCTGTCGGTTGCTACTTCTTGCCACAAGATACACCTGTGACAACATTGCACGGAAATAACTAATCTCTATATCTATCACTTATTCATTTAAATTTTGATTTTAAATAAATTTTAATAGATTTGGAAGGTTAGGTTAAGTTTGGTTGATTTTTTTTATTACAGTGAAACCTGCCTTAAACGGCTCCTTAATTAAGCAGAAACTTGTCTTAAACAAAAATATTTTACGGCCCCATGACTTTAGGGCTGAAAAACATGCTAAATTTCCTGGATTAAACGGAAACTGTCCAACACAGACACAGAATTCAAAATAAGCCGTATAATGGAAAATTTCTAATGTTCCCGTGGACATTGTTTGATAAAATTTTTGGCATCCTATAGTCTACGTAATTTTGTTTTCTCTAAATCCTCCTTTATATTAATAAGAGGAGTTGAAATGTTAAGTCCGGTATATTTTCTTTCTCCTTCTTAGTTCTTTTGTTGCCTTGCTTACAGAATTGTGAATTGTAATTGCCTCTTGATTGTTATCTCTGTTCTTCCCAGTTTCCCCGCTAATAATTTGTCTCACCTTTAGAATTCAGCTTTTAGTGGTACAATTATCTGTTAAGCAGATAATGAAGATGTTTAGCCTCAGTAAAACTCAAGCGTATGAGATTCTAAAGAAAACAGAAATTTTGAAGCTGGGGAAAAACTGTGCTAATGGATAAATAAAAAGAGAACTTTATAAAACCGCAAACAAAGGCATTAATGAAATAGTGTGCGAGTGATTTGTCTGTGTTAGGGTGAAAAATCACCATGTTTTGGGTCCAATTGTACAAGAATACGCTAAAATGGTCACTCAAAAACTGGGGAAAATTGAATTCAAAGCATCTAACAGATAGTTGGAGAGTTTTTGCAAAATACATCGGATAGTTTTTAACAAACTTTGTGGTAAATTGAGTGATGTAAATAGTGAAACCAATGAAGAGTGGGTTGCTAAACTTCCCTACATAATCAAGGGATACGAACCTGAAAACACAGCAAATGGTGAAAAGACTGGACTGTTTTTCACATGCTACCAAATAAATCGCTGTGTTTGAAAGGTGAAAAATGTTCGGGAGAAAAATTGTGCAAAGAAAGATTGACTGTTTTCCTATGTGGTTTTATGTCAGGTGAAATGGAGAAACCCTTAGTGCATTCCTGTGTAAGGGAACACAGTGCACGAACAATAAATTTTTCAGCATTGCTGGGAATCAAACCCAGAACCCTTGGATCAGTAGTTGTGAACACAACCAAGTGAGATGCACAGTTCCAAAATTAGTGCTTAATTTACAAGACTTAAAGTTACACATTACCTGATGGGTATATTTCAAAATTGGTGTTTTCAACCAAAGAATAGTTTTAATTTAGCATAACTTTGTTCGTTAGAAATAAATCATATTTCATTGCACCTTTGGCCTTTATCCAAGAGTTATTAAATCCCTAAACAACAGCATCGGAGTATGTAGTTTGTAAAAAAAATGTAAAAATTATTCTTTTAAACGATAAAGTTTTGTATTTAGTAGGCCCTATGATAATTTCAAAGAGACCTACACATATTGTTATGGAAGGACGATTTTGTTGTAATTGTGTTAATTTAGTTTAAAAGCAATATTTGCAAATATTGTTGTAGTAGTAGTTATTTTATGAGTTTGTCATAATGTGAATCTTGTGGGGGAAAAAATCATGAAAATATACCAATACAAATTTTAGCAATAAAGATCAGTGCAAAGTTTTATCTACAGGATAACTTGGTTTTGTTACAAGAAATACAAAATTATCTCAACAAATCAGGTATAATGATATGTTAAACAAATAAATTATTAGTAAAGGCCCGTAAAATGGACGCGATAAAGCGAAAAGTGCCATACATAGATGGAATCAAGTACTTTTTCCTTTGATAGTTTTTAGATATGATTTACAATGTTTTTGAAAAGCGAAATAAAACGAAATTGTCTTGTTTATTAAATGAAATGCTCCTGTAAAATGAAATAGCAGTGTTTTTACAAACAAAATATCTTTAAACAAACACGAAATTAAGCGGAAATTTTGACCATGCTGTAAATTGATTAGTATTTTGTTATACCGTAGTGTAAGCTAACTTTTAGGCTACAAAATTGTGAAATATGCAAACTTGACAAAGAATTTTAATACAAATATATAAGGTTTCAAATAATATATTTAAATTTTGTATACATTGTCTCAATATGTAAATAATCCTTTAACACCTCAGATAACATATAATTTTGTATAATCATGAAATAGCCTCGAAAAGGTCCTAAATGTTAACGGGACTATTGAAGCTGTACCTCACAACGTCCCTCACATTATATTTTGGGTACTGGAAGAACTTGAACAAAATCTTCCATATCTACTAATGATATGTCTCTTTATCATCTGGCCAAAACACTGTCTTATTTGTAAATTGTATTGTATCAAAAAACTTCATCCCCATTACCTAGTACTTGGACATCATTGTTTAGAAGAATTGCTTGTATGATGCAGAAATAAAGAAATTCCTGTTGTTTGCTAAATACAAACTTTACAATAATGTATGTACCTGCTGTAACATTATGGAGTGACTTAATACATCGGTGTCACCAATGTATCAATAAGTTATTTATTATATATTTTCCTGATAAGCTGTTTTTATCAGTATAAGCACTCATAGAGCCTATAGCCTTCTGTAGGCCCAACAAATTTGTCCTTCTGTAACAGTAATTTGTTAGTTCCTATAACTTTTTATTAGATTAAAAAAATAATAGAGGAACATGGAATTGTGTATAGGAGTACAAAGAAAAAAGGTGCCTGGACAAAACATTTAAATTTGTACTATTTTAGGAACAATAGGCTGACTAACTAAACTATAAAAAAAGTTATGGAAGGACATTATAATTTTTGGGAAGACTTGTGGCTTAACTAAGCATAGCTTAGCATAGCATAGCATAGCATAGCATAGCTTTAGAAATTATTTTTCATCTTTTTTTTTATAAACACAATAAACTATAGTAAGTGGAAAAGCACAATTTTTTGGCCTAGCAAAAATAATTAATATTTAATAGATAGCTTATAAACTGCTGTCCTTCCGTAACAGTTTTCTACCTTTTTTCAACTTTCACCACACATAAAATTAAAATAAGCTTGATAAAATCAATTTGATATTTATAGTATGAAAGAGCAATTAATTAGCTACAATTTGATGTATAACATGTCACATTTGACTTTAAAATTTTAACCTTTGTCCCAGATTAATATGGCTTCACGCAGTTAACTTGCGGTATACTTCAATTAAAGAGTTGTTCAGATATAACTTTGACGTTAAGTGAAGATACCCCATGTTCTAGCTAGCCAATCATGTCACAAGAGTCTACAAGGTAGTTTAATATATCATTTGTTTGTTTATGGAGAAGAATATTTTGGTGCAGCTTTTTTTCAGTGTTTCCCTAACTTCATCAGTATTTACAACGAGACCGTACATGGTCAGTCTTCGTATAATTATTTTTATCGGTCTCAGCTCCTACAAGCATCGTGCAACAACATTGGTGATAAAAAAAAAAGGCATGGGCAGTCTATGTTTGCTACTGAGACTGAAGGAAATACAGAAGAGCGCACGCACATGGTTAGTATTAGGCCCAGTTTCATAGTCAAATTTAGTACGCCTCAAGTGCGGCGCTACACTAAGTACATGATGACACCTACCTAAACCAGAATGGAATGGGCCGTTCTCGCATATGAAACTGACCCATTCTATTCAATTTCAGGTAGGTGTCGTCATGTACTTAGTGTAGCGCCGCACTTGAGGCGTACTAAATTTGACTATGAAACTGGGCCTTACTGTCAATCTCTCCCACCACTTGCAAGACTGATGGACAGAGTGATGTGATCAGAAAATTTGGCTCACATCAGTAATTTCGTAAGTTCATCCATCATTCCATCAGTACTGCCCCTACATGATCAGTAAGACTGCCAGTATTAATTATTACTTTATTAATACTGACAGTCTGATTAATCATGTAGGGGCCCTATGGGTGATTGGGTTTCATTTTAGTAAAAATTTGTTTTCAAACAGTCCAAATTTATTGACTGTGTTTTGCGAGAGTTGTTACATTAAGTTACAGTAGCCTACATAAATACTAATCACACACATCTTGTTTCTTCACATTAAGTAAACATTAAGTGAATGTTGAATTGATCACTATCCCGACTTAAAGCCCCATCTACCAAATCTGTAAGCTCTAAATCTTTATAGTCTATAAATCCTTAGAAATGGAAATCTCGTCTACAAAGTCTGTATCTGTAATCATATGACCATGCCAACTAATGAGAAAGTTGGAAAAAACATCCAATTAAATCTTTGAAAGAAGATTATCTAGATTCAGGTGCAGACGTCATCTGTGAAAAAGACGATACCACAGCAAAACAATATAACCCAAGTAACTACAAGACATATTTTGATAAAACGTTTATTTGAAAGGTAGATTAATACAGTCACAAATAATATACTGGTATTTGAAATGTGAGCTAGCTAGTGGCTACGATAATGCCACTGGTGCTTTAATTGTGATGCACACAAGCACTTACTTCGCTGTGATTGGTAGTCTTTAGCAGTCTGTATTAACTAACTAGTATTTTAGAAAGTTAAAGTTGAGTCAACTTCTACGAAGTGATAAGGACCTAGTAATTAATAAAAAAGAATCTGTAGACAGTGCAATATGTTAGTGTGAAGTTGATCTCTTACGGAGCACCAGGCACCTTTCATAAACAAGTCTCTAGATGGGGCTTTAGTATGGTATATAGTTGGTTGATGATTTATGTGTCTAATAATAATTAAGAATGTTTATTGAAATTAGTTTTTAGATACACTTTTTTTTTAATGTTAAACGTTCTTGACCTTAAATCTCGAATCATAGGAAAGTGCGTTCAAACAAAGGAACCAATCTTATAAGTAGGCCTAAGTAAAATCAAGTTTTTGTTACTTACCCTAACCACCACTTAAATTTGGCATATATTTGTAAATACACCCTTAGATAAAAATTAAATCCATCTGATCTGAACTCTCACCTCCAACATTTTAATAATAGCAGAGTTGTAGTCAACAGTTTTTCGCATAACCGATTTTCGTAGACGTTTTCCATCAAACTCTGCATCTGTGATTGGACCTGGACCAGGCCGGGTAAATGGACGAAATGGTTGAAAGAATCTGAGCCTATTAGGATCTCTTTCCGCATATTGACGCTGAGGATAGTGACGAGTCGATGGTGGAGGAACTGATAGGTTAGGTATGGGTGGTGGTGGTTGAGAATATTGGGCGGTCTGCATCATTTTTGACGAATGTTTTGTATAGTATAATAGAGATAATTTACTATAACATAGTTTTTAAATTAACTTAACGATTGTATAAGTGAACTATACATGTATAAATCCTAACACACATCTTTGCTAAATGAAATTAGACCAAACACTTCCAATAAAAGTTCACAAGATGTTCATATAAAAATATGACCCTATTTTGGGTCCAACTCAACTGTAACTAAATTTGACCCACTTTCATTGTATCCCAAATATTAAAGTGTAAATATTTTAGGACAATGAAAAACTTATTAGAAAATAAAACCATTTTTAAAATCGCAAAACTACGGTTGAGCCGCCATTACATTAAGGTAGTACGTCACAGAATAATATACAAACGAAAAAATTAATAATTAAATAAAGGAAAGAGACCACATATAAGAGAAAAGAGAGATTGACAACTTTTTCAGTAAAAATAGGCCTTTTTCATTGAGCTCTATAAAATAAAAAGATGGATATCTGTGACTGAAATTTTCGAGCTGTCGTAGGCATACCATTGTGTAAGAGAAAGAAATTTTCAGGTATTTCTTACTCTCTTACACCCATACAAGGCAATGTGGCATTTATACATCGTTCATTAATTTGATTGACTATATAAAATAAATCAATGTGTAATTAGTTAAATAAAATAAATATGTTAGCAAAAGCTTTGAAGAACATAACAATATTCAAATCTGGTTAGTTTCAACTTTAAATAAGTTGACGTAGCCTAATATAAACGATGATTTTTGAAGGAGGTTTGCTTGTAAGTCTTTATCTCGTACCAGAATCCTACCCAATAATTGTGTTTAGGTACGTAAAAAGACCTTCCAGCAGGAAATTACTACTTCCGTTCTAAATGGCCGTCCATCCTACCAAAATATTATATATATGTGATAGTATTCTGGTACGAAATAAAGCCTTACAGATTGGGATAATTATTAAAAACAGGGTTTAATAGATACCGTACTTCCTATAAGCCTTTAACCTAAATTATCATTTGAACGTAAGACTTGTATTCAAAGTTTGTCATTCAAACAAATGTAATCAAGTTTTAAGATACTCTATTCATTATATTTTTGAACTTTCAATGTAATATGGTTTATGAAATCAATATATAAGCTAATAACAAACTTTAAATATAAGTGTAGTCTTGGCAGACTGTAAACAACATTGAGGATAACTACATAATTATTTAAATATGTTAAATATTTTATTCGTATTTGTACAGTATAACCTCTAAAACTAAATTGTATATCCTTAATAACAAATGTTTCTACAAGAAAGTGTGGTATAATACTTCACTATTTTTTAACAATACCACTTTTATTCTTCAGAGACATGTTTTTGCATAGTACATTGAAAGAAACCGTTAAATCTGTCCCCCCCCTCCTAACCCCACACCCACCCATACAATCAGGGTAGCAGACGATAAACTTGAGCGTCATGCTTTTGTACTTGGCAATGTGTATGTGCATGTTCATTCAGCTATATTATAGAAATTAATGGCATTTTTAACATAAAAGAATCCGTGTTTACGTATACCCTAGCTCTACATAATACGCTAAAAATATGTACCCAAAAGCTAAGACAACCATCTAGGTAACAATAAATTTCATTGACATAAGAAAAACTTAGCTTACAGAGAAATATAAATAGGACAAAAAGAATTATAAATGGCACCAAAGTTCAATAGAAAGTATAACATCAAAAATAAATTTCAAAAATATATTTTAATTTGAGCAGGGACGCGTTATGACAGTTCTTAAGCAAATTGGAGCGTCAGGTGCAAAAATCCTTTAACCGCAAATAATGGATATGAATCAGTCCATTCTTATACTTGGAAACGTTAATTGCATAATAATCAAAATTAAATAAATAATACAAAGGAATAATGTCCTCCCTATTCTTGAAGTGTCAGGCATAGAAATAATAATTAGCCAAGCATGGCCAAGAGCACAATTCCCCTTAGACCTAAAAGTGCTAAGCACGCAAATAGTTCCGTAAACATGATAGGTAAACAAGTCAACTTAAACTTGATATGTTAAAGTACAAGAAATAATTAAGCTAAACTTGATACAGGAACAAAGTTCCCTTAAACTTGAGGCGTTAATCTCACAACAAATAATAAGACCACCTTGATAGTGGAACAAAAACCCTTTAACTTAATACGTTAAGTGCACAACAAATAATAACACCTACATGAATGTGGAATAACCCCCCTTTGAATTTAAAGCGTTATGCTAAAATAACCTCTGTGGTGCCTTGAATAAATCAGCGTGAAGCGCTTTGAAATTACAATTAACCATCTAGATTCCCCCATAGCCGTGTAGAACCAAGTATATTTTTAAAACATTATAACAAGCCAATATATATATGAACAAAAATGTATACGCTACATTATAACATGCCCATAAAAGGTAATACATTCTTGATCGTGGATTTAAAGATCAACTAGAACAAGGCAGAACAGAGGTGCGAGATAGAGAAGAGAACATAACACGTGATGTAGAAGTGAGCTTACGTCAGACACAAGCTCTGCCAAATCATATCCAAGTTTATCATCTGCCACACTGATATGTTTTGTTGTTGTACGAACACATAGTCACTTCGCATTGCTGACTTAGTTAGATTGACCGTGGGCCGTGATACAGCAACACAGTTCTTCAGAAGGTAAGTGTTTTACGTAACGTTAATTCCTAAATATTACAAATATAAAAATCATATCGCGTTATAATGGGCTTATATTTATGCATAGTGCATAGCTAATAGTAAATAGTGCATAGCGTGAAGCGCACATTTCTTATTTTAAAACGTAGTTTATGAACGGCATGTTTGACTGATTGATACACGTGACACTTCTCATACACTTTTCAAATACACTATGGGTTTAAACATGGAGATACAATTTTACAAAAACTTTTTTTCTAGCCTAAGAGAATGCTATGAGGGTAATTTAAGAGAAGAGGGAAAGGTTAACATTAAAAGTTCTAATCTAAGTATTATGATATTAAGATAATTCAGCTTCGTTGAGCAATAGTAAGGAAGGTGTGGGAAGAAATAGGGCCTACAGAAATTTTATTAGAAGCTAGTAGGTAAATAGGCTTAAAATAATGTGCTTAAAAGTCTAGATTTATTATCCCAAAGAGAATCCAGATCGGGGACGATAAATAAAGATTAATTCTAGCAACATATAAGTTGAAGAAATAAATGAGTTTAAATATTTAGTAACAATATTAAATTGCAAAACGATATATTACAAAACAACGTGTTTTCTTACATTATTTAATGAAAACAAATTTAGAATATTTGAAAAAAGTAAAAAGGATGAAAATACTGAGGAGTGTGGAAGGATACACAAGAGTGGCGTATTCTGATAAATTTAACAGGTATGATATTCTATAGTATTCGCAAGAAATGTTTGGTGATACCTCTTCACGAAAAATATGAAATATTGGATATTTTGATGTCTAACATCGTGAAAATAAAGAAGTGGAATCAAGATTCTCTACCTTCCTCTCCTACTCACATTCCAGAATCTCTCCTCCCTTCCCTCCATGTGTTCGTTTAATTTATAAGCCATACACTTTTTTCTAATTGTAATTAAACTGTCTGTAAGGATTCTTACCTTTTCTTTTAGATGGTGCACCTGTTTTAGAAGAGTGTCTGTTAATATCACTACACTAGAATATAGGCTACAAAGATCAACATAATAAAAAGGTCATTGTCAAAGAAAATCACTTATATCCACACAAATTATAGTTTTTGGACCAATTTTATTTTAAAGTTAAATCCATTCTATGGGATTTAATTATAAAGTGGTCAATTACTTTATTTTTTGAAGGGAGTATTATTTCTTAAATGTTTAAGAAGCTCTTTTTCAATTGAAATCATCGATAGTCTAGTTAATAATTCCTTGACTTGTTTTGAATTACAGAAAGTTTTTATTCTTTTCAAAGACGAAAAGGTTCTCTCTACAGTTGCTGTGGTGAATGGAATTGTCCATATTAGGGTAGCGAATTAATACACTTCTATCATTACCGAGTCTAAATCGTGTTGTCTCATGTATGGAAAATTTTCATTGCAGACATATCTTGAAAATCATTCGAACTATACAAGACAGCAAGCTCATTTTTAAATTCAATGTATTTGAAGATAGAACCATTTATATCTTTCACTTTGTTAAAATACTCCTCAGTAAATGTATTTTATGAGTAAAAGTATTATATTCAGTGTGATCCAAAAGAGAACTTAAATATATATCATAAACTGATGAAAACATATGAGTAATTTGTATCAATATATGATCACATATTTATTAAATAGCCACTTGAGGCGTTGGTTAGAATCATCATTTAAATGCAGTCTCTTTTTTTGCTGATCTAGTTGAAATTTAGGGATGATTTCTCCCACAACCTTTTTTAAATCCACTGTTCCTAAATTCTTGAATCAGGGTTTTAACTTAAGAAAGGTTCTCAAAATAATATGAAATATCCATACTCTTGGATTGCAAAATATTATATAATATATCAGTGTGACAAAATATAATAGAGAAAATTTCAAGTAATAATCCTAACTATTTAAAAACGACAAAAATTCTTGTGATAGAACAATTGTGTCACTGTCCCAGTCTCTTAAATTTTCTAAAAAAATTTCAAAAAACTTAACAAACATGTTTTGAACACATGCACAGTGTTTACAAGTTTCGATAAAAAAAAATACGAACGAGTAGGTGCTAATTTTGGGAATTTTTTAATCAATAAATTTTGTTAGTGCTACATTTCNAAAAAAAAAAAAGCTGCTAGACCAGAGATGTATTGGAAAAAGATGCGACACTGAGCAATACACGACACAGATTGCTGAAGCACTAAGTTAATAACATGACTGTAACAATGAACAAATAACAATCATGGATAGTGTTTGGTTACTTTCTTTTTCAATCCACCAATATTTCCTAACATCACGGCTGCACCATCGTAAGTTTGAGCAACTAACTTTTTTCCTAAATTAAAAGATTTAGCTACTTGAAGGACATGTTGACACAAATCAACAGCTGATCTGTCTTTACTCACATCAGAAAAATGCAGAAAGTGTTCTTGTACATTACCACTTTCATCTACATAGCGAACAACTGATGATGATAGTTGTGTTTTGTTGCTGACATCCGTTGTTTCATCCAACATTGTCGCCACAATCTGGGTTTTAGGCACTTCTTCAAGGATTGCGTCACTAAATACACTATTAATAGTTTGAATCAAATCATTTTGAGTTTGAAGGGACGTACCTCTAAATAGAGTTGAACTAATTAAACGGTCTTCAATTAAAGAGTCATATTCATTAACATAATTTAAGAATTGCCTATAATTTCCTTTGTTTAAAGAATCTTCTGATTCATCGTGACCACGAAATGGTAGCTCTTGTTTAGCTAAAAAGAAAACGGCATCAATGAGATGCTCGAGTATCAGTCTGTTTTTCCAAACTTTTTCATTATGTTTAGACACGTTTCTCTTTATTTGTTAATTCAACTGTAAATCAATACATGTCCTACAAAAAGCTTATTGCTGAAGTTGAGCACTAATATGGTTCTTTGACTGTTTTTGATTTATGACAGATTTTGTTAAAACATTTAAGTACTCAAAACCCTTCTTTGTCCACATAGTACACTCGTTAGAAAAAAGGTAAAAGGATCAACAAAATAACTTATTAAATTTAGAACTGCCCGCCAACCACTTTGTTGTATCATAGTTTGAAATATTAAAATGTCTAACATATTCACACTTTTTGTCTTTATGTTCTGTTACGTGTAGTAGCAGAGATGAACATGGCCTAACTTTATTAAAAATAAAAAGTTTTTCACTATAATATCTACTACTAAATGAGTAATTTAATAAATCCTCCACTGGACAGTTTAGAACTTCTTAATTTATATAGCAATAATATCAATATACAAGTTTCCTTAAAACAATGTTTATATACAGTGCAATGATATTAAATTACAAAAGTCTATACAACAAGCTAGGATAAAATAAATAATTATAAAACTAAAAAGAGTGATCGAAATTCCTAAAAGACCTACTACTATACACCAGAGAATCACAAGCACTAATTATTTCAGTTCAAAATAACATAAAGGCTTCCTTTAGTTATAATATTGAGGTATTAACATATTAGTTCTTGCTATATTTTTATTTATTTTATTTATAGCTCCACGCATTGCTAGTTGTTCGGGTTATGTAACCGTATCTTGTTATTAACGGCCTAATATAATTAACATTTTAGAAAACATTCTAAAAATAATCTTTCGTAAGGAGTTTAGAGTATGTTATAATAACAAAGACTACAATAAGAATTGAAATGAATACTAAAAGTTGATTAGACGAAAATGATGTAAATGTGTAATCAGTTTAATAACAGAGATTGAGCAATATACTAAAGTAAAGAATGATATGGGATAGAAAGTGGACTAAAAATACTGTGTACAAACATAGTTGGCAAAACTATCCTTTTCCAAACTATAGTTCTAATTATTATCCCTTTTCTATGAAATGCTCCCTTTTCTATGACCAGCGCACCACTATTATATACAAAGTTAAAGTTGTCAGAGAGCAGGAGGGACGCGAGGAGAGGGAAGGAAGGAGAAGCGAGAGAACGGGAAGTCGAGCAACTTGTCGAATAGCCTCGAAGTTTGACGTGGCTGGAAGATGCAACTATCTTCCTTTATTTCTCGCCAGTCTTGGGTTAGACGCTAGGTGGCGCCTGTCGAACGCTCCATCAGTCTATCGGGTGGTTGTTTGGAGTAAGGAGGTCGGTGCCGGTGCCGGTGCCGTGTGTTGCAGCTCGTCTTGGAGGTTCGGTGAGTGTCCCCCATTCGATTAACCATAACTCGCAAGTTGTTACATCAGTATTGTAACTTGTTACATCACGAACAAGAAACTATATCCATACAAGAGAGAATGAAAGCATACGGACTCGGCAACAATCATGTTACTACTGTCTCTTCTTAGTCCAACGCACACACAACATAATCACTTCCATTACTCACACACCTGCGCACCACAGATGTCACTACATTTTCATTCGCTGTAATATAAATTTACCTATACTTCAACAGATAGGATCTGTCAGAGGATCTGAATTAATGCAATCCAAAACACAATTCTGTTCAAGAAACAATTTGACACGAAATTCGCAATTGGAATAACCGTTTCCATTAAGGGCTCCACATTTCCGAATTGATTGGTTGAATACGCCATTTCTCACCTTTATCCCAACATTTGCTAATTGTGCTTAATCACTTTCCAGTTACCTAGATTATTTCACGCATATCAAACTACGTCTTCATGGACCCATAACCTATTGAATTCCTGTATTGAGTAATTAAACATAGTTTGATGTTTAAGAGGGAACCCCCATACCTTCTATTTTGTTTCAAATCCGCTACGCTTCGTGCTTGTAGAGAACTTTAATTCCATTTCCCCCTCTGTTAACTCTCTTGCGTACAGCTAGACATCTCGTCGCCTGTAGGGTTGACTGATGTCAGATATAAATTCTTTCCAAAATTAGATTCCGAGACAAAGAAAGTAGAGGGTAGGTTTCTTCTTTTTTTCTCGGCTAATGTTTGGAAGGCCGGGTTTGGGTTCTATCTCAAAATTATACATAGCTGTAGTAGTTTTCATTC